>BMAV01014694.1:0-18072 GCA_019973955.1 Trichonephila inaurata madagascariensis | reverse complement strand
AAAAAATTTTTTTAGATGTAAGAGAAAATTTCTCTTTAGTCATTTTTTTACGCTGTACTTTACATTCAAATAAATGAATACTAAAATAAACTCGTTTTCTCTGTTGACATGTTTTTGTATTAAATTTCCTTTACACATTTTCCCTGTAAATCGCCTGCTGTCAGTTTTTTATTCTTGTTTTTTCAAAAATAGTTTGATTGATTCTTTCAAATATTACAGTTATCGGCAATAATTATCACTTTACGAGGATAAACAGACTTAAAGAGAACTAAAGGAAAAAAAAGGGAGATATTTCTCATTGTGTGAGAATTTGAAAAAATATAGTACTATAAATTAAGGTAAATTTCCCCCTTTTTAGAGATACAGTCCCCCTTTTTTGTGGGTTTTTGTACTTTCCTGAAAAGGTCCTTTTTGTCCCCCTTTTCAATTTTTTAAAAACTGATCTGTTAATCTCTATTTAGAGATGAACCAAACATGTTTCCAAAATGTCAAAAAATGGTCTCTAAACAAATAAAGGAAAATAAAATTTTTTCAATGGTATTTTTGTTTTTCCAAAAAAAGGGAGTTTTTGAAATTTTTGGGTTTTTTTCGAAAAAAAAATCCCTTTGATAAAAATCAAATAATGGGGCCCTTTTTAAAGTGAAAAAAAAGGAATGACATTTAAATTTTTAAAAATTAGAACAATTAAAACCCCGCGGGAAAATTTGGTAAAATAGGGGAAATTATTTAAAACATTTCAAAATGAACAATTCCATATGAAAAAAGGTTCTTTTAAATTTTATTGGTGCCCTGGAATAAGCCCCAGTTAAAAAGTTTTTTAGTTGGAAATTTTTTGTAGAAAATATTGAGCAATCAAAATGGAAAAGTTTAAAATTTTAGTAAGGGCTTTCCAAAAAATCAGTATGAAGAATATTTTGTGCCCGAGCTCGATATATTTTGAAAATAAAAGAGACAAAAAAAAAAACTTAATGGTACCTTTTAAGATAATAAAAAAATAATGTGTTTTAAATTTGGGGATTTTTTTTTAATTTAGAACGTTTTATATTTTAAATTTTAATTTTTTTTTTTTTAAATTTTTCGTTCTCCTTTCATTGTAAAAAAATGGTTACCTTATTATAATACATATTTAGTAAAATTCACTTAAAACTTAATTAATTTTCAGGGGGTTTGTAACACGTGATGATTCTAAAATTCACTATCTACTGATTAAATGTATAGAAAACTTATCACAAAAAACTACAATGAAAATCGCTTAGCAGGAAACTCAAAGGACTGAAAAATTTTTCGTGTTAAAAGAATTTCCTGTTAAAGAATCTTAAGAAAATAAAAACACATATTAAAAAAATGAAGTTTATTAGAGTTTCTTTTATTTACATAAATGTATATATACACTGGTGTGCAAAACTTAAGCAACAGGTGGATTTATTGCCATAACTTCACGAAAAAACATCTGAGAGACATGAAATTCTGAAATGAGGGAGAGTATTATGTACGTAAAGGATGACGAAAGCATCGGCGCTGAAAAAGGAATACAACGTATATGGTATGGAATCAAAACAAAACAAGCTTTATTGAACGCATAGTATCGTGACTCAGGATTGCTATCCACAGAAGAACAACAAGCAGATGTTCCTTAAAATGGTATATGCCCTCCCCTTACTACAATGATTGCTTTGCACCGTCTCCGCATACTCAGAACCAGCTGGTGCAACATTTCTTGAGGTAGGAGTGCCCATTCCTCAATCAGCATCTGTTTGAGTTGTTGGTTGTACTCCGGATGATGTGAGCGTGTGGCAATACGTCTCCCCAAAGCATCCCACACATGTTCGATGGCATTTAAATCTGGGGAGCAAGCTGGCCAATCCATTCAAGTGATATCTTCATTTTCCAGCAGCTCCTCAACAGCAAAAGTGCGATGTGGCCGTGCATCGTCATCCATAAAAATGAAGTCTGGGCCAATGGCACCTCGGAAAAGACGCACATGGGGAAGAAGTACCTTCTCACAATACAGATCCCCGGTTACACACCCTCTGTCGAAAATGTGAAGCTTGTTCGCCTGTTCAGCATAATGCCTCCCCACACAAGAACTCCAGGACAACCGTAACGGTGTCTTTCCTTGATGTTACTGGGATAAAACAGGGTCCCGATCTCTCTCCAAATCAAACGCGTTGAGAATCGCTTCGGTACTGAACCGACTCTCATCCGTAATAGGACACTGACCTATTGATCAGTTGTCCAGTTTTTGTACCTCTGGCTCACTGTAAACGGTGGCTTCTGGTGGCCAACTTTCAACGGGAGGCAGCGTTCAGGACGCGGGTGAACAGGCCCCTTTGTGAAGGCGTTCTGGCCACAGTAAAACCACGACACTTGTCGTCCTGTTGCTGTGCAGAGTTTCTGAGAATGGTGCTTGCTGACTGCTGTCGACCCTTTTCGCCTGCAGGATGATATATCGGTCATCCCCTGCAGTTGTCGTCCTCGGGCAGCCACCAACAATCTTTCTAACAGCTGTACCTGTAGTTTGGAACGCTTTCCAATCTCGCGAAGCAACACTTTTGTTGATTCCGAACTCTGCAGCTACACTGGTGAAAGTACACCCCTCCTCCAGCTTTCCGATCATTCTTCCACGTGTAAAGTCGTCCAGGTGATTTCTTCTAGCCATATTTCACGAACTGAAACACTGGCACTTGCAGCGAATATGTTGAATTGCGTCTCCGTCCTTCATTTTATTCTACTGTTGACCAGCGCTCGCCGACATCACGCGCTTTGCGTACGCTCACATCGCTTCTGACATTTTGTTCCTGATATTTGCATACGCATGACGTTTCTACTGACTTACATGTTCACTGTACTGATCTCCAGACCTCCCTTTCCACAATTTCATGGCTATCTGCTAAATTTTTACATTGTTGCTTAAGTTTTGCACACCAGTGTATATATA
This sequence comes from Trichonephila inaurata madagascariensis, assembly GCA_019973955.1. NCBI lineage: Eukaryota > Metazoa > Arthropoda > Arachnida > Araneae > Nephilidae > Trichonephila > Trichonephila inaurata. The sequence goes on along the minus strand of BMAV01014694.1, from coordinate 15,134 downwards.
TGCATATGTTTAATTAAAATCAATAAAGCAAGGACATTCACAAGAACTTCTTCAAATTCTTTGAAAAACAAACATTTATTGAGTTTTTGAAAAATAATCTGATATTTTTTTTTCATTGTATTTTTTTAGCATCAAATTGTCTACAAATTTTTCGATGTTGTGACCATTTTGTCATTCATATTCCCATTGGAATAGGATTCTAAATGATTGCGCATACTTTTCATGATGTTCCTCCTTTCAGATGAGGTGGGAACAGGAAATGCATCATTCATTTCATTTTATCTTCGGAATCTGAATCAATGATATTTTTTGAGATTTTGAGCTAACCCCAACATGTCTTTGTCTGCTATGATTGGATCTGTACACACGTTATCATCATCTACTGTCAGTGAATATATTTCTCATAGCTTATCAAATTTTAAGAGTAAAATGTGTAAATAACTTCAGTTTTATATTATCTTTTAATCGATTTTGAAGTATAATGTGCTCATTTTACACTACATGTTTTGTTTAAATATTATAATAAAATATTTGTTAAAATAATAAAACAAATGCAAAAACAATGTTTCCTTTGCATGACGTACAGAAAGTATGACTAAAAATATTTAGATCATGCTGCACTAATAATGAAACGATAGAAAATTATATTTTTTCATTGAAATACAGGTGGTTATTAAAATAATGGAATAATGTGTGAATAGAAGTAATATTTTTGAATGTGCTTCTTAAGCATTCAAATATAGTATTAGCTACAAGAGTTTTCATAAATGGAAATGTATATATCCTGGCATTATGCAGTAGCTTTATTAAAGTTCTGTAAGTCTTGGATTTTTTTCAAAAGCTGAAAATCTCGGACCTCTTAGATTTTCAAAGAAGCTAGATTGTAAAAGCCCGTCTAGCTGGAGCAAGTGTGACCGCAACGTCTCAGCTTTTAGACGTTTCTAGAGGTACAGTGTCTGTATAAAGTCATGACAGAGAACACACGGCATGACAAGACAAGCTCGGTAAAGTAAAATAGTGAACGAAAATAGAAGCTTTTTGAAAGAGACCGACGGTTATTGAAACGGGTTGTAATATCTAAAAAGCGAACAAGTACAGCAAATGTGATCACAGAGTTAAATTAGCATCCGGAATTTTCAGTGTCAATGATTACAGTTAGAATGCACTTACATAAAGAAAACATTTATGGCAGGGCAGGTCACATACATTAATGCCAAACGTGGTCTACACTGGTGTCACATTCACAAGAACTTGTCGATTAATAAGGGGGAGGGTAAAATATGTTCTTACGGATCTTTTTTCACACTTTTCCCTACAGCAAGACTGGTGCAGGATTGGAGAATACCTCCGCAAGTATATGATGAGGATTGTCTCCTTCCAACTGACGAGAATGAAGGTGGATTTGTTATGATATGGGCATTCATGTTGGAACCTTTTGCTTGGCCAATTGTAAGAAGGCCCCTCCTATGATGCAAACTTTGTTTTCTGCGGGAGATGTCCAATCATGGTTTGATGAACAAGAGGATAAGTTACACATCTACCTTGTTCTGCACAGTCACTCGACCTCAATATAATTTAACCTTTATGGTCCACTTTAGATCGTTCAATACGGAATCGATATCCTCGTGCGGCATCTCTCCCAGAGATTTTGCAATATCTTCAAGAATGGTACAATATTCCCCTAATCCAGGGGTGGAAAACCTTTATGGATCAACGTGCCATTTTTTCTAAAGAAATGTTTAATGAGGTATAGATGTGCCATCAAATCATTTTGATTAATGATTATTAGGAAAATATAATAAAACTAAATACTAATAACTCAAAACACTTTATTGACTACGAAAAAAATACATTTTGCACTATACAGTAGTAAATGTTTTAGTTACACGTGTAATTCAAATTAAAGTAACATTACTATGACTTCTGTTGTTGCAGATTGGATGACACAAGTCATTTGTATTTAGAATTGTAAAATGTTACTTTTAGCAGAATGCATGCTGAATTGGAGTTGCGATTAAAAAAGCATAAGTTAGCTTCTTCAGACAGTTAAATATGTGTCTGGAATCCGTTTTACAGATAGTGTTAAAGATACAACTGTTCCAAAACATAAAACACACACCGCTTTGTCACCTATATTAATCATGCTATGTTTCTCGCGGTCCCCTAAGTTTTAAATTGTCTGTTACACTTACTATCTCGTACTTATATTGGTTTTTTGATGAGCTAGCCATGTTAAATAACGGTTAAAAAACTTAAATATAATACAAATACACTTTAAAATACAGTTGTATCAAAGAAATTGACTATGCTATACATACACAAACCACGACGGGACTCCATCCACACCACCACCAATCACTTTCGTTCGATCGTAATACTTCATAGGGAACTTTATTAATTTGAACTAAAATGCAACTTCTTTTGATCGGTGGCGTGCCCTAAATATTGTATCACGTGCCATCTATGGCACGCGTGCCATTGTTTCGCCATCCTTGCTCTAATCACTATTCAGCCTTATACGAATCGATTTATAAGCGAATCCAAGCTGTATTACATGTTAAAGATGGTCTATGCCATACTAATAAAGAATTCTTTATAATCTGCTTTTCCATTATTTTTATATCTACCTGTATATTCCCGATAGATATCTACTTTCTTAACTTCATATTGATTTCTTTTATTATAATGATTTATGACATTGAAAAAAAAAAAGACAATGGGCAAAATAAAAAATTTGGATAAAAATAAAAATGACAAGAAAGTTCCGGTTGAAACTGTTTTCCCAAAAATTTTCCTCTGACATCCGAAACGTCCCTTTCCATGAATATCTTGGTGAATGCTGCCAGAAAAAATTAACGTTTTATAAGGGAGGAAGAAACCCCTTACAAAAAACACCACACGTTTAAAACAAATTAAAAGGTCACATTTGACACAATATGGGAAAGTCTCAAATTTGGGAGATTTTCGAAAAACTTAAAAAAATAGATGTTTTTTCTTCCAAAAACATAGAAATGTACTAGAATGAATTGTTTTATGAGTCAAAGTTCAATGTATTGAATAACCACACAAAAAAATTAACAATATTATTAATTATAGTATGATTAAAAAAATATTTTCTCTTTCCTATTGAAAATGTTTAATTTATATTTTAATAAAAAAAACTATAACATAAACAATGGAGGCCAAAAACTATAAGCAATGGAAACAAACAAGGCTTCAGTTAATACCTACAAACCTATACAAGTAAAAACTTTGGGGTCGACTTTCAAAGAAGATTAATCCTTAACCCTGGGGAAAGAGAGTACTCGATATACAAACGTTAACGTCACGAAGGGTTGCCGAGACTCCCCAAACCTTTATTTTATAATTATTTTTATTGTACACGATAAAAGCCTTTTTCAGGTTTTCTTTGAATACTGAGAAAAAAATCCAATCAAACTATACCAAAAGGTTTCAAATAGGAGAGACTTTGGAGTGAATTTAGTAAAAGACACAATTCACAAACACCTTTCGCTAATATTACATAAATGTTATTTCCAGGGAAAACTGTATTATTTTGTTCAAGTTATTGTAGTTTTATTGTCTTTTGATGGTCATCAAATAGCATGTTAAACTTTTTCCTGCTTGTGTCTTTTTAACAGGATGAAGTGTGTCTTGCGGTACACTTATAGCGTAATATTTTTCTAGATGGAGTTCTTTAGGTAGCCTTTGAAAATTTACTTTTCAACTCAAACTTTTCATGTTCATCCCTTTCTAAAATTTACTTTCGTTATCATGATTAATATCCATTATTTAAGCAGATTCTTCTCTTTCTTGATCAGTTTCAACTTCATCCAATACAATCGCACATGTCCATTTCTTTTTATATATATATATTCTGTTCATTTACATTTATAAGCCATTATGAGCCGAAAAACACAGCAATCAAAACCACAAAGTCGTTCACAGAGTAAATATGTGGCCTGTTTATGGAAAATATTTTGGAACAAATGTGGTTAGGCGGGAACCTCAGTCACCCCAAGAGCCTTAAAATTGAAAAAATCGTTTGCCACTCCCAAAAAAGAGGAAGATATGTGACAAATGCATTTTATTGTACATGAAGGCTGCCACATAGGAGGATACTATCAAGGCTATTTGTATCAAATAAACAGTTTTCCTAGGGGTTAGCGATTTGTGAGCCTGGGTGACTAGACCCGGCTGACCTCTTCCGGTTAAGAAATTTTTAGTTTCAATTTTCAGATAAATGTAGAAAAAAAATTCGTGTTTGTTAGCAATATATAGTTACCATACATACTTTGCTCTTAAAAGAATTAACTCCATGATTAATATTCTAACCTGATTCAAGGGGCGGCTTTTAAAGGGAATTGGTCAAGTGGGTCCTAGCTCCAGGGTTCGTTCTCTCGAGGACCTTATCTTGTTCTGGGCTCGGTCGCAAAAAGATAATGATCCAAACAATTTTACGCTTCGTTTTTACAGGAAGTATTCTCAGAGAAATTGTGAAATTTATAGTTTCTGAAACATGAGAACGGAACACTGCTGACGGGCCGTAGATCTGTCGTCCTTGTCTAGGCCATCGCTTATTTAATAGGAAAGGTGGTCATTTGTATTAGTTTGTGCCTTGGTTTGTATGTTACGCCCATTTAGTTTTACGGGATGCTATTTGTACGAGTATTTGACAAACTCTCGAACACTGAGATTTATCAGATTTGCAAGTGGATGAAGTGAATAAAATTAATACCTTGATTGGAAATCGAAATAAATTGTCATGAGCGTTGTAACATACATCTCATCGTTTCGACAGTAGGTTTATGACTTCGTTGTAGAAAAAGTGCAGTTGATTTTTAAAAAAATCCCATAGTTATTTAAACTTTATCGTACGAAAAAATGCAGTCAAAAATAAAAAATTTGGGAAAATTTCTGGGGAAAATTTCCCAATGGGGGGGTTTTCCCCCAATTTTTCAAGGGGAATTTTTTTAATGTTGTCTGGAGTTCATGGAAGTCGTTTGGGCTGTAATTGCCATGTAGACCTGAAAAGGTTTGCCACCTTTCAGGAAAACTTTTGTCCCGATGCTTCGAACTAAGCAGTGCTCGCCGTAGACTACCCCGTTCACTGGTAGATACCCGCATCCAGCTCACTATCTGCAATCTGAAACTATACTACCGTGCATTGTTCTGATATGGATGCATCCATGAATAACGTGACTTAACTTATATATTTCCCCTACCATGAATATATTTCATTATTGTACATCATATGCGGTGTACACCCCCTAAAACACTTTATATCCATGTTGGGGGTCGCTGCTATAGCTGCAATCATTCTGACACAATTGCACATGCCAACCTTTCATTTGGTAAACCCTTCTATATTTTCTACTTAAAAGACACGGCGAAAGGGGACATTTTTCAATTAACACTATTAGCTCACTCTCTCTATTTATTTATATATTTATCTTGTTCAAATTTTCAATCATTAATAAAATACATTTTAAAGCGCTCAATTGAGCTGAAATTTTGTTTAAACGTTTATTTTGGATGACAATACGGTAATTTAATTATGATTAATAAAAATTATTGATTAAATATAATTATTCAAAGAATTGTAGATACAATCACTTTGGCATCATTTTTGGCTACTTAGCGACCATTTTGGGCGGACTTGTGTCAAAACTTTGAAAGGTTTCTTCTCACATTTTAAAGACCTCATTTCAGCTGAATTTTTTTTACACAGTTGCTTTGGTTGACAATACGATAATTTAATTATAATTAATTAAAATTAATTGACTTAAACTAATTATTTAAATAATTACAGATACAGTCACTTTGGTTTCATTTTTAGTGAATTGGGTCAAAACTTGAGAAGATTTCTTTTCTCACGTTTTAAAGCATTCAGTTGAATTCAAATTTTATATGCACGATTGTTTAGAATGACAATTTGGATTTTAATATTAATTAATGGAAATAAATTGCTCTTAATATTTTGATTCTGTCACATGTATATACATATTTATATTAATTGTAATTATTCCATAAAAAAGTAACTATATATATATATATATGTATAATATATATATATATATATATATAATAACATTTTTCTTTCTTATTTTTCAGTCAGAATTGACTTAAAAAATTTCTTTTTATACTAATTGTTTGTATAGAGGCCCAGAGCCCCAAGCAGTCTTAAGTCGTCGCTCATTATAACGACGAAGCTAACTTCTAAGTGTTCGTGCGAGAGTGATAAGCACAATCATGCCCTTGACTTCTACATAAGAGATTCAGAAGATGGTTAAATAAAAAGTTAGGTGTTTAAATATTGATGGAAACTATGTTGAAGATAAAATTAAGGCACATGCTTCGATATAAATATAAAATTCTGAAAATATATCCATGTGTTCTTTTATTAGAAAACGGTACTTGTTTAAAAAACTCGGCTTTTATGAAAGTTTATGTATTATATCAATGAAGAGTTATTACCAAAAGAAATAAAAAACAAAGATAAATAATCTTGTAACATAAAAGTTTGTTTTAAGAAATATTTTTTTTTAAATAATTTCCTTCATTTTTTTTTTCTTTCTTTTTGATGGCCCGAAAAAGTTTTTTTAAAGTGATTTTCAAACCAATAAATCATACTTTCTTTTCGAATCGTTCAATTTTTATTATACTTTCTTAAAGTTCTTTCAACCCAAACTTCCACTAAAAAAGCCATTTAAGAAATGTCACAACAATGGTTTGGTTTCTTTATATTTATGGAATCTTCCATTGAGAGAAAAAAATACCAAAATAACCAACAATCTTGAGATACTGCCAAAACTAAAACGCGATGAGCAAAAAAGGTACTCAGATTTAATAAAAAGTGAGTGTAAATAAAAATAAACAAACTTAAAGTCTAAATGTTGAGATATGAACAAAAATAATAACTTTAAAAATGTTTCTTTTTCCTTCGGTTTTTTTTTATTGTTATTTTTTTCCTCTTATGTTGCATCTTACCGAAAAGATATTTTGAGAAACCTTCCACCGATAAAAAATAATTTAATCTCTGAAAAGAAGGAATGTTTATTGCTTTCCAAAGATTTCACATTCTTGTTAAGGGCGAAATTCCGTTTAATTATTTTAGCTAACTTATATATGGATAAAATATTTTGCTGATAGCTTACCTTTGTGTGATGTATCGATGCTATAATAATTAAAGTTTTAGTGTTTCTTTTCTTTTGCTGTGTTCAATTACATATCTTCGAAGAAATAATACGATGTTATGCTTTTCAGCTTGAGAATCGTAAACTGTAAGAAATTCCATATAAATTTATCTTCAGTGTTTATTTATCTCTACATGATTTAACGCTGTTTTTTAAAGCAATTTTACTTTTTAAATATATTTTTGTTTCGCATCTCATCTTTTCCAAGATTCATTTTGTGAGCTCTTTTCATAATATGCCTTAAATTCACCTAAAATTTCTCACCTTATTTTTATCAATTATGTTTGCGACCCAATATTTAATCATAATTTGCATCGCGCCTCCATGGGCCAACAACGAGTATTAAATTCATTAAAAAATATGACATTAAACATACAATACATTCTTAAATCTTTAAGCCCCCAACGTATATAAACGTCTCGCTCAGCCACTGCGTTTATTGCCCTCAGACGTATATATTTACGTCTTCTTCCGAAATTATACCCTTCGTGAATCAAATCCATAAAATTATTCCGAAGGTTTTAGAAAGCAATGAAATGACATTGACAGTGTTTGCGAAGGATTCACTCTATATATCAAAGGATTTTGATTATTTATTCTTTATCTACACCAACCCCTAATACACCACATACGCTTACTCATGTACCAAACAGGGACATTGGAGACCGAATCGTATACTTTTAATCGGCATTTGAGGGATTAATTATAAAGTACAAATTATCGCATAGGCATGTTGTCACATGTAATTTTTATATATTACAGATCCATAGAGTTAATGGTAATTATTAAACGTATGCTTAACTTTGTATTGTTAAAATAATTGAAAATAGATTGTGCGCTACTGATACATTTATAAGTGTATTATATTGTAAATGAGTATTTTATTTTTTATTATGTCAGAATGTATTTGTTTGTTTACTTTCAGTAAGTTAATAATTTTTAAAAGAATTATTTTCAACTTTTCACAAGAGGCTCGCAACCCCCTCGTAGGGTTATGACGCCCCCTAGGGTTTGCGCCCCACAGTTCGAGAAACACTGCCTTAGGGTAACGAACCCGCCGAGCACGTTCATCTCAATCTATCCCTTAATATTACAGACGCGTTGCACGCGTCTATCTGGATTTTGTGCATTTTCAAACAATACAAACGCATGTGTCGTGTTCTAAAGTAGTTTTGTTTCTGCACTAGACTGAATGATATAGAGTCGAAAATAATATTTCATGAGAATTAGTATATTTTTAGGTGAGAAATAGTGTCAGGTTCAGGTTTTCGAAAGCTAAAGGCGAATGAAATGTCAAGTGATTCCGAAATTGATTATTCTGATATCTGTGATGATAGTGGTAATAAATCATTTTGTGCTATAAATTCAGAGTGAGGATTAGTCAGATAATTTGGATGATGCACGAAAATTGATAACATTATTCATCATTTATTATTCTGATGATTTTTTTAAGGGTTGAATAACAATAACTACATTAAATTCACGTTTCTGAAAAAAAAAATGCTTCCTTCAATATGACCTTTTAAGAAAAAGCGCGAATTGGAGTAGACGAAAAAAAAACCCTCATTGCTTGGAGAATATCCGAACGGGTAAAACTCAAGGGCTTAAGGGTTAATTTTTCAGTAAGAACTTGATTAAAGGTAAAAGTAAGAATTTGGTCGAGTGAGTGAAGGAGTGATTTTGGGTTTTATTGGCGCAATAGCCGATTTCGACTATACCGTGCCAAACATTTGAATAAACTTCCATAGCAATTTTAAAAACACCGTTAAAAATTAAAATTAATGACATGAACATATATTTAAGAACTGAAATTCATTAAAATCGTATTAAAATTTTTTGTATAATTGTTACACTATACTACAATGGTAAAAATAAAAATTTAAAACATCGAAAATCATTTAAAATATTAATTATTTTGTTTTGATATAAAATAGGAATTCAAATCTACTATAAATTTTAATTTCTGGTAGGGGTCATGAAATATGAGAAAAACAGACCGTATGTGACCATTCATTAATTTTTCATCTACATCAGTGCTTTTCAAAGTTTCAATGTTCACGACCCAATATTCAACTGCACTTTCATAGCGCCCCCTCGTATAATAATAACAATGTATTGAATTAATAATGCTATACTTTGTCTCTAAAACTGTGATACGACTTAACTCTTTTGCGCCACTGGCGTATATGAACGTCTTGGCTCAGTCAGCATTACTTATAGGCGTATATATTGCCTCCTAGTACATCTCTTATGTGCACTGCTATCCATAAAAATTATTCTTGATGGTACGTAACGGCAACAAAAAGCTTATCCTTAATAACAAATGTTTGTATTGATTACCATTCCAGATATTATTTTGCTTCTTTCTTCCGTCCCCCAATACATCATATAATTGAACCAACGTGGAAACCGGTTGGCATTGGGAAGCGAATAGCGTAACTGTTAATAGGTAAAGAAATTAATTATAAACCGTACAAGTTATCAATACAAGTGTTAACTTTTGTATGTAATTTTATATATGAGAATCCCATGGGATCACTGGTAATTATTAAACTCGTTCTAACTTAGTATTGTTAAATTAATTATAAAATACGGCTCTGTTGCACCCGATGCATTTATAAGCGCAATATATAAGTGTAATGTATTTGAAATTTTACTATGTAAGAATATATTTTGTTTGTTTACCTCAGTAAATTAATAATTTTTTTAAATGCACTTTTGTTTTCGACTTTTCAGTATACCGCGCCCCTCGTAGAGCTGTCACGCCTCCGCTGGTGCGCCCCAGATTTTGAGAAACACTGATCTACATCATATATTATTATATCCTCGTCTTCTTAGTCGTAATGAAACAAGGGTTTCTTTTCAAGTGTGTGGGATGCCATTTTGTTTTGATTTCGTTTCGTGACCCTTTTCTATTTTTGAATTTGCTTCTGCACCTCTTTGGAATTTTAGATGCAATAGGTTACTTAGCTACTGAATGCAGTTACGGCAAGCATCCCTGGTATGAACCTGGATACGAATTTGTTGATAGTGCGGCAAATTTACTAGAAGCAGGAAATAGGCGTGTTTCAGTTGATAAAGATGAAGCACAAGTATTTACGCTATTGTCAGGAGTAGTATGGTAGTATTAGGAATGGGTATAGGTAAATTAGATTCCCTTTGTATTGTTGGAATTACTGAAGATGTGGAAGGAAGTAAGAAGTTGGTTGAAAAAAGCTTTCATTCAAACTTTTCTATTGCCATGTTATCAATATAGGTTATCTTTAACTGTGAGTAAACACATCTTCGATTTCGTAAGTTTCATGGCATATGTTCTTTAAGCTATCCCAGAATTGGACATTGCCATAGATATCGAGTTTATATCATTCTGGAATTATCAAACTACTAGAGTCAAAAAGTTCCATTAATGGTTGCCTACATTCACACATGTTTTCGTTGAAAGGGAAAAATCTCTTTCGCCAAGCAGCACTAATATGGAAAACTTCATAGCACTCAGAATTTGTTTCTATTATCGGCGTTAACCGCAGATCATTTCGACAGTTTAATTTTTATCTGTCGGATTTGCAATGCGTTTGGAGCACGTGTAATGAGTTTTGCTCGAGGAAATCAAGACTTCTGAGGACACCTCGAGATGCCGGAAGAAAGCTACAAAGCACAATGCCAGCATGAACAGATATTTTACCTCTTTTCTTTCAACGGCTGAATTATATATATGCCCGTCTCCAGTTGAACTCTGTATGATGTGGTTTTTAAATCCACCCGAAGCAAATATTACAATGCTTTAAAGTAAAAGACTTATTGAAGGTTTTACAGATTCTTAGCAAAAAAAATTTAGATCTTGCTTCCAGAACTGACATCAAGCTTAAAATAATAAATAGTCGCAATTACAAAGAAAAACAGTGCATTTATCAGCAAATACGTTGCCATATATTCAGCGTATTTTTTTGAGTTATTGAAAAACTGATTCATTATTTTTTTTCATATTTTGTGATTGTATTAACTAGTTTTCAACTTAAGTGTTACAGAAGCGAAAAGCTGTAGTTGAATTTGAAGAACTGTGGTAAGTTAAACTTGTAGAAAATATGTACAAGGTAGCTCCCGGAATAGGTCAATTAGAGATTATTAAAAATAGAACAGTAACTTTTAATTCCCTAGCAATTAAGTTTCCGTATCCCCATACCGGTTCCAACGTTCGTATAACTGTTCAAAACACTCCTGGAATCCATTTTTTGAAAGATCCTTCAGTTGCTTCGTCACATTTTCGATCACCTCATCTGAATCCACAAGACGATGTCCCTTCAAATTTAAAATTTAGTGTTATCTTCTGTTATGCCACTAATGTGAAAATGAGATTTCAATATCTTTAAGCCAATATCTGGGTTGTTTTTCCAGAAGGAAGTTAATTTCATGGCTACATGGCAGTTTCTACTTTTTAACATGAGCTCATTTTTGGAAGTTGTTCCTTTAGTCAATCGACCAAGGTTTGTAAGTGTGACACCATTGTAGACCACGATTGGCATTTACATCTGTGACAAGTAGCTTGGGTATTGTTGCTATGCAGTAAATGTTACGTTTATGAAGATGCCTTCTGCAATGTTTCCTTCCCTTACTGGGAGGTGCTCTGTGCTCCCCTCTGGTAAGAATGCGTTCTTTCTTTTTAAGATAGGCGTCCTTTCTTTTTAAAATAAGGCGGTGACTAATTTGAGAAATTGCCCGTGTGGGTCTTTACAATTTGATTTTAATATTCTTTTATAATTACTTTAAATAAACGGGCTATCCTTAAAGAATACGTCTGTTGGATGCGACTACAATAACACATCATATATTCAAAACTACATTATGTGGTTAACTAACAACTGTAGCATAGACATTGGAAAATCCAAATGCTTATTGAGCGCAGTGGTCACTTTTGCTGCAGTTGTTCGCTTTTTAGATTACAACTGGCTTCCACACCGCTGGTCTCTTCACTGAGTTTCTTTCATCTACTGTTTGGCTTTATCGTTTCGCCGCACTGTGTGTGTAGGCCGTTATGACCTTAGACACCGTACATCTAGGAACGCCGAACAGTTGGGACCTTTCGGTCCACCCGTTCCGCAACTGAGGGGTTCCTACAATTCGGATTCTTTTGAAAAAATTCAAGACTTACAGAGCTTCACTCCTGCATTCTACTGGAATATATATATATATATATATAAACTTATAACTATTATTATATTTTAATGTTTTTGGTAAACGCAATCAAAAGAACACTTGTATCCACATGTGTTTCCATTATTTTGAACATGCAAAAAATGTTATTAAAATTATTTAAATGATCCCTCTTAACACATCTCTGATTATATCTAAAATCTCTATTTAATACGTTTATTTATTTTTGTCATGTTTTCGAATTCTCTCATTTAGTTAGAATAACCTAAAATTAAGTTTAAGAATTTTTCTATTATATTTCAGTCTTTGTTTTAAACTATATTCGAAGAATTTTCGAAAACAACCTTTAAAAAAACCCCAGTATTTTGAACACAAAGGGGAAAAAATTGGCTTTCTACCTTTTTCCATACACTGTAAAATAGATTTAAACATCTTTGGTTGCTTTGCTCTTGGAAAATTATTTTAGGAATGGATAATAATTTCATAAAATTCCGGAACATTTTCTTCTGTTATTTTTAATTAAACTAGCTTAAGATAAAATATGTATTCCTAAATTAAGAAAGCTCTTATGTGTAAAATTGCATCCGTGAACTTTGCTTGAAATTTAAATGGAAAAATGTCAAGGAAAATAAATACTGTGTTATGCGGCCAACAGTGTACTCTATATTCAAAGTTTTTTAAGAAATTTATAAGCAAAACATTATGTGAGAATATTTACTGAACCCAATTAATTTTCGTGAAAAATCGGAATTTTATTCACACAACATTTTTATTTAATCTGATGTCATTCCCAATAAAGGTACTGTTTGAATCTTAAAGATATTTGTTCTAGTTTGAAACTGAAATAGAATATTTTCATTCTGATTGAAAAATTCAATTAGTCTGTTTCAAATTACTTTTCATTTTAATCGCATTTTTAACACGCAAATAAATTTATATCAAGAGAGATAAGAGAGAAAGAAAAACATTGCATGTGAAAAAGATAAAGTTATTCATTTTATCTATACCTTAGAACATGAAGAATTCTTCAATTCTTTTGATATTATAATGGCATGATTAAAATAGTTCTACAGATATATGAAAATGTTATAACGTGAAATACATTTAAGACTTTATCTACCGCATTATGATTTACAGCAATTTTTTTTCATGCAATGTTTTTTTCTTAATCACAGCATTAAAAATTAAGGATGTACATAAATAAAATACTCAACTTCGTGAAATTCAATTTTTTAGAACTAATTACAGTCGAACCTTTATATAGCGAACTTTTTCCTGGAACTTTGAACATTTCGCGATTTTCTTCATAAAATAACCTCTCTATAGTGAAGTTCATTTTCTATATAACGAACTTTTTCTTTTGTAATTCAATTTTTGTTATCCCTTTTTTAAAGTATTTCTGAAAAAAATTTTAAGTTATTCTCTCATTAATACATTTTATGTTGGCCCTAAATCTTGATCTGATTTTAGTAGATCCTAACTCGTCAAAATCAATGGAGTTCTGGACGTTTCATCCAATAAGTGCAACCTGTAATTTCCCTTTGCCCAGTTCACTTTAAGCATCTTCAATATCCTCTTTCACCCTCAGTGAAGTTGCCCCGTGTCTCCGTGTTCTAATTATAAAAAAAGTAATGTATGTTTAATATTACACTTGTATGCTTTAAATTATAAAATATACTTAAAATTCATTAATTTTAGTATGAAACTATTGGGTTGTTCGGAAAGTAATTTCGTTTTTTCCCGACAGAGGATTTAATTGTATTTTTTACACCCAACTTCACATTTATGCCGTATAATTTTTATTTGCTTTGAGAGCTCATATAGCAAGGCTTGTGTGTGAAAAATTCCAATTAATTCTACGCAGTAGTGTTTGGTTGGTGCCCTTTTAAATATGGAGAGCGATAAGCAGCATTTTCGACATATCTTATTGTTTTACTACAGAAAGGGTAAAAATGCTGTTCAAGCCAGAAAAAAATTGACCGATGTGTATGGAGAAGGTGTGTTGACAGTACGCCAGTGCCAGAACTGGTTCGCTAAATTTCGATCCGGCAATTTTGATGTCGAAGATGCACCACGTTCGTGAAGGCCTGTTGAAGCTGATAAAGACGCGATAAAGGCATTAGTTGATGCGAACCGGCGAATAACAACACTTGAGATCGGATTAAGGTTAAATTTATCAAATTCAACAGTTTATGACCACTTGAAAGGCCTGGGATTATCCTCGAAGCTCGATGTATGGTTCCCCATGTTCTCACAGAGAGAAATCTGTGTCTCCGCATTGACGTCTGCGATTCGCTTCTCAAACGTCACGAAAATGATCCGTTTTGAAGCGCATCATCACTGGGGACGAAACACGGGTTGTATACAACAACGTCAAACGCAAGAGGTCATGGAGCAAAAAAGATGAACCGGCTCAAACCATTTCCAAAGCCGATACTCACCAAAAAAAGGTGATACTGTCTGTTTGCGGGATTTTAAAGGAATCGTTTTTTTTTTAGCTTTTACCGGATAACACAATGATTACGAAGTCTACTGTCATCAGCTGGACAAACTGAATGATACACTTCAACAGAAAGGTCAGAACTAATCAACAGGAAAGGTGTAGTGTTTCACTAAAACAACGCGAGACCTCACACAAGTTAGTCACTCGCCAAAAGCTTTACAGCTTGAATGAAATACAATGCTACATCCACCATATTCTACAGACCTGGCACCATCAGATTATTTTTTCCGGTCACTCCAAAATTTTTAGACGGTAAAACCTTCACCAAATGAGGAGGTCAAAACCAT
>BMAV01014693.1:0-35535 GCA_019973955.1 Trichonephila inaurata madagascariensis | reverse complement strand
AAAATCCATGTTTTTTGACGAATTAGTTTTGTTAACGAATATTTTTTCTTTGTTTTGCTTAGCATAAATGAATAAATAATTGCTACACTAACGGAAACTTCATTGAAATCAACCCCGAATTTATAATATTTAGTTTAGAATTTTAACGAGACTAAAGCTCTACATGGTTAAATATTAATGGTTTATTGAATTAGCAAGCCTAAATGAACTTTTTTCAATTGAATAAGTTTTTGACCTATGAAAATTTACGAAATATTTAATTGCAAACATTATGATAAGAAAAAAATTATATTTATCTTAAGAGAAATGTATTTTTTACATATCGAAGAAATTTTAAATTTCGTAAATATTCTTATATATTGATTCGCCAGAAAAACGTAAAAAACAATTTTAGTAAACATTTATAAAAGAACTTTATCAAATATTTCATTGTAGGAAATTATTTTAAAAAATGCATTACGCAGTTATGTAAGTCATATCTACGATTAGATAGTACGTAAAATAAATTTTTTTTATAAGTACAGTTAAACTCATATTTTGTCATTTCGGTCTTGTATACATTTTTAACACACAAAAATGAGAGAATGCGTTATGAGAAACTTTAAAAAATTTTTTTTTAAATTTATTCAAAAGT
The DNA here is from genome assembly GCA_019973955.1 of Trichonephila inaurata madagascariensis. Lineage (NCBI taxonomy): Eukaryota > Metazoa > Arthropoda > Arachnida > Araneae > Nephilidae > Trichonephila > Trichonephila inaurata. The sequence continues at coordinate 34,901 of BMAV01014693.1, read as the reverse complement.
TTGGGCTTACCAAAAACCCCCCCCCAAAAACCTAAAAAAAGATGTTTTCAGCCCGCCCCCACCCTTTTATTCCCACCACAGGACAGTCTCCAACCGACTTTTCGTCCAAGATATCCAATCAGTGGACCTAAGTAATACAAAAGAAATATTTAATGCGAATTAATTTAATGAACTTACTCAATTTGTCATTCATTAGAATGATCAAATTGACAATAGGCAAATTCAATAAAATCAAAATGAAACGAACAATAATTACGTACTTGAATTTTATGATATCGCCTGACAAAGAGCAAAACAGTTTTTAAGGTATCCAACTACGTTCGAACCGTGATTTTAAATAAGCGCATAAATGGAATTTCATGATATTTAGTGTCACCGATTAGAATATATGCATAAAATTGTTTTTTGGACATTTTGACTAAAAAATTATTTAAATACAATATTTTGGCAAAAATTTAAATTAGAATAACCTTGTTTCAAAATGTTTCCTTTTGAAAAAAACTTCTATTTTAATAATATTTTTCCTGAATAGTCAGACCCTTTTTTCAAAAGGGTCAATTAGAATTTTTGAAAAAAATTCATATTATTTTTGAGTTACCCCCCATTGAAATATAATTAGTGGCTTTTTTTTTTTAAAATTGCTCCCTCTGTTGTCGTAAAATATGAATAAACCCACTTCTAAGTTATATATTTAAAAAACCGTTGACCCCTCTGTAGAGGGGTTTCTAGCTACATACAGGAAAAAATATTATTAAAAAAGGGCATTTTTCAAAAAAAGGGAGAACTTTTTAAAAAAAAGATTTTTCCCTAAGTTAATTTGTTGCCAAAATATTGCATTTAAATCTTTTTTTTGTTAAATGCCCTTTAAAAATTTTTAATACATGTATTCAATCAAGTGACACTAAATATCATGAAAATTATTAAATTTCCCTTTTGAAAAAAATCACGGTTCCGAACGGATACCTTAAGAGCGATGGAAATTTATTGTGGAAAAAACAATCCTTAAAATACAAAATATGGCACTAAAACTCGCACAATAAATCTCAGAAGGTTTTTCCAGTTTCTACAGCACTCGGACATAACTCTCAGTGTCTACAAATACAAGTACGTAATGTTGAAGATTATCCGCAAGCAACCTCTCATCCTCGTCAACAAAAGAAATAATACGGACTCAGTTTCTGTATGTGACTACACTTTATAGTCTGCGCTCCGCCTTCCAGCTCTTTCTCGAAAAATCGGCTTATGCCTTACTAGTGGGCAATTAGATTCTTAAGGGGAGGGGGTAATTTGAAAAGGTACTCATTTAGAGCATAAATTATTCATTAATAGTCTTAATAGTCAATTATTAAAAATATTTTTCACTACTTGTTTGGGTAGTAGGAGACAAATTGTAATAAAAGTATTAATTATCTCCCGTCCAGGGGATAAAAAAATTCTTTTTCCAAAAGCAATCACGCTATTTGTTTTGAATGGTACGGAATACCCCAAAATCCGGGGTTTTAACGCGTACCTATACTTTTAAGCTTTCAATTTTTTAAATTTTAGGTATATTCGGCGTATTTAAAAAGCACCCCTTTTTTTTGAAGGAACCTGAAATGTAAGTGTAATGGGTCTTATGTTTTTTGGGGTTTATTCGAGGTATTATTCCAAGCTTTATAAAAAAAAAATAGTATACTTCTAGAACCCCACAACCTTTCAGTTCATAAGGAATGTCATTTTGTTCAAATAAACAGTATTTCGATTTCTGTCAAAATCTAATTTTTTCCTAAGCTCTCATTTTTTTAAAATTTTTTTTTAAAGTTCTCACTTTTATACCTTGCGTGTAACACGCGCCCGTAAATTTTGATCTTATTTTTTGTGTTCAAAATACGCGTTATACGCCGGATTTTACGGTAATTAATCCTATGGGTTCTGAGTTTTTGCTGCAGAATCGTTCTTTATTAATCGTTGGTGTTAATTCAAAACAAACGTCTGTAAAATTGTTATAAATGCCCCAAACGTTTAAAAAAAAATGCCTTAATTGAATAAATATTAGTATATATGAAGGATGAGAGAGTAGATTCACAATTGGAAATTTTTTTTAAATTTTTATTTTTGGGAAGATCTTTTAAAGGGTTATCCGACTACGTTCGAAAGGGTTTTTTTACAAAAGCTTTATAAATATTTTTTTTGATATTTAGTGTCCCCTTAGATTAGTAAATGTATATTTTTTTTTTTAAGAATAGCATTACAAAAAAAAAAATTATTTAAGTAAAATTTTGAAAAAATTTTGAACATCCAATGACCCATTTTCAAATGTTCCCCTTTTGTAAAAAAATGCTTCTATTTTTTAATAATATTTTGCCTGTATATACCCTTGACATCTCCACAGAGGCTCAAGTAGAATTTTTGAAATATATAACTCAGAAGTGGGTTTTTTCCCCTTTTTTTACACAAAAGAGGGGGAGAGACTTCAAAAAAAAAAACGCCAATAATTATATATATTTCAAGGGGTTGTAACTCTGAAAATAATGTAAATTTTTTTCAGAAATCAAAAGCTGAGCCCCCTGTACAGAGTGGTCTGACCCATTTTACAGGCAAAATATTATTATAATAGAAGCTTTTTTTTCTCAAAAGGAGAAAATTTTAAAAAAAAGGTTATTCAAAGTTAATTTTTGCAGAAATATTGTATTTAAATAATTTCTTTTGTAAAAATTTTGGTTTAAAAAAATTTTTTTATATATGCATTCAATCAAATGACACTAAATATCATGAAAATTATCCATTTATGCGTTTTTTTAAAATCACGGTTCCGAACGTAGTCGAATACCTTAAAAAACATTTGTCATATAAAAAAGTTTTTTTTTATTTGTTTATTTTAATATGCATGTGTGTGTTTGTGTGAATGTAGGGGGGACATAAGAGTTTTTAAAAGGCTTATGGGCACTTGGTAAAAAAAGAAGGTTGAGAAACACTGGTCTAGACGGGCTGCAAAAAAATTCTTTGCGCGACGCAGTATGTGGCCCATGGGTCTTTATTTGCCCACCCTTGTTGTTTTTTAAATATTTATTTAAAATACGAAATTTTTAATTTTCAAAGGGGAAAATTTTTTGGGAATATGTGGGCCCCGGGAAAAACCAAAAAACCTGAAACATTTCTGACTGTGTAACACAAGAAAAAGGGCGCGAGGGTTCCTGCTGGAAATTATATTTTAAATATTGCTGCTAAATACAAAAACCAGACTGTCTAGCTATTCCTAAATGAAGGAAATTTAAAAAACTACACACCACCGCTTTTCCCCCAGCTCCGGGAGCTATTAAGAGGGGGCATTCTTCATTCTTCAGTCACCTGAAAGGAATAAAATAAATTTAAATTAAAAAAAAAAATAATTGTTATATTTTTAAAAAAGAAACAAGTAATTTTTAAAAAAAAATTTTAAGTAAATTTCCCTACTTAGATCAAAAGAAAATTTTATTTTAGCTGCTTTTATTAAATAGTTACAATTAATTTAAATATGTGTAAAATTATTAGGACAGAATCACCAACATTGTTGTAATTATTTTTTTATTAATGATCATTAAAAAATCGATTGTCATCCAAAAAAACCCTATATATAAAATTTCAGTTCAACCGGGTGCTTTAAAACGTGAGAAAAAAACCTTTTTCGTTTTTACAAAAATCGCCAACATGGCTGTATTTGTTATTTTTAAATAATTAGTTTTTTCAATTTAAATTTTTTTAATCATAGTTAAATTTTGTATTGACATCCAAAAAAAATCATGTATATAAAAAAATTTTAGCTCGGGAGCGCTTTAAAAGGATTTTATTAACGATTGAAAATTCCACCAAAATAAAAAAAATAAATATAAAGAGAGTGTGAGTTAATAGTAGGAATTGAAAAATAACTGCCTGTGTAATAAGCTTTTACTATGTATTATTGTAAGGTTTAAAACACAGTGAGAGAAACTAATTTCGGACATTTTATTTTCCCCGGTTTCCGGGGGATAAAAGGGCCCCCAAAATAAACCAAAACCCACGCCAAACGGAATATTCCCGCTGGTAACTTTTTACTATCACATTTACAAAACAAGTCGAGGTCTTTGTTTATCAATAATGTCTTTTTCATAATACATCAAAAATGGATGAAAAACCAATGAAAACTAATATTTATTAATATTTTCCATTTGTATAGTATGTGCTGTTGCCAGTAAAGCCTACTTAGTGATATCTTGCTAATAACGCCTTCTTGGCGGCTAAACGGAAAAGTACCCTAATTTCTAACAATTAACTACGTCATATAAACAACACAAGAGAAGCTTAGTTCAAACAAATTATTTTTATTCAACTTTTGAAAACAAATATATATATATATATTTCCTTATTATATTCTTCAAGTAATATCTCTGTTCTGATATTCACTTCCTTTTTGAAATGGCAAACGATTTTAATTTTTAATTCTGTTATGATCAGAATTTGAGAATTGCGCTTTGAATGGTGATTAATTTTAATGAAAACATTATTTCCAATTACTGATTAATATCTTAATAAAACATTTAAAAAAAGTTCTCAAACAATTAAATTTTTAAGACAATTTCTAAAGTTTCTAAGGTAATCAAATTTAGTCTGATTTGATTATATTTTAACTAAATATGTTTTAGCTAACATTTTGCTTCAAGGTATCCGACTATGTTCGGAACCGTGATTATAAAAAAGCCCATAAATGGATAATTTTCATGATATTTAGTGTCACTTAGATTAGACTACATGTATAAAATTGTCTTAGGGGAAATTTTTACAAAAAAAAATTTTTTAAATACAATATTTCGGCAAAAAAATTTAAATTTGAATAACCTTTTTTTAAAAAAGTTCTCCTTTGTGAAAAAAGCTTCTATTATAATAATATTTTGCCTGTATATAGCTCTGGCCTTTTGTACAGAGGCTCAAATAATTTTTAAAAAAAATTTACATTATTTTCAGAGTTACAAAACCCCCTTTAAATAGTTATCGGCGTTTTTTTCTTAAAATTTCTCCCCTTTTTCAAAAAAACATTTGGGTAAACCCACTTCTGTTATATATTTTAAAATTTAGAGTTGAGCCTCCCACAGAGGTCTGGGGTATTCCCCCCCGGCAAAATATTATTATAATAGAAGCATTTTTCACAAAAAAGGGGAATATTTTGAAAAAAGGGTCATTCTATGTTCAATTTTTGTCAAAATATTGTACCTAAATAATTTTTTATTGTAATACTAATCTTAAAAAAATTTTATATACATTTTCTAATCTAAGTGACACTAAATATCATGAAAATTATCCATTTATACGCTTTTGCAAAATCATGGTTCCGAACGTAGTCGGATACTTTAAAAATTTTAGAACTACAGAATTTTTTCGCAATATCTTTAATTTGATGTAAATTACAAGTTCAGCACATTAGAAAGCTGAAATCATTTTGCCACTGTTTTTAATGCTGTATAAATGATTGTTCTAAAATTTTCCAAAGATAATCTGACATATTAATAAAATTCCAAGGTAGCAATGGTGTTAGTTTAGAATGTACAGCTTAAGGATTAAAGAATTTATTCAAAGTTAATGCATTAATTTAAATAATTTGCTTAAATAACGTAAGATATTTCCTATTGCTCCTTAATATTCAATAGAATAATAAGAGGGAATTAATTTTTATTGAAAAGTAATTATGTAGATGAGTCATACAACAATGAATCTCATTCAAAACTTACGTAAACATGTCTTTCTAGCTTTTTCAATGAGACTTTTTGACATCGAATAGAAAATTTACATACGCAATATAAATTTTAAAAAAATCAATGTATTCTGAATGTTATTCAAGCCTTCATTTGAGATACTATGTACTTGTACTCTTGAGAAATATTTGGATATATGCCAATGCAAATTAATATTTCTTAGCAATGCGAAGTATCAAGAATCTTTTTTAATATTGTATAAATTAGTAACAGGAAAACATGGAAAGAGAATTACCGAGAACTCACTCATACATCAAAATGTCTCCCGATTCCCGTTTAAGAAGCTTTAAATGATGATATGCGAAGCGGTTAACACATTTTCGAGAAATGCTTCTTTTGACATGCATTCAAGGTCAGAGATTCCAAAAGTCACTTCGAAAGGTTGAGGGTTAAATGACGTCACATCTATTTTGATTCCAAAACTAGGAAGAGATAATTTTTGTTGATATTGTGGTAAAAATATTAATTCATTATACTTGTTTACCTATTTTAAAGATAACAGGATGAAAAAAAAAATTCCTTTTGCCATTATTATTTAAAAAAGCGAAAAATAAAATTTTTATTACAAAGGAACAATTTTTGAAAAAAAAATTTTAAAAAATATTTTTAAAAAGGAAAAAATTTAAATCACAAAATTATCAAAGTTTTTAGTTTTAAAGTATATATCTTTGGGGGTTTGTAATTTTTTATTAAACATTTGAATCGATTTATCACAGTTTATTAGTAGAGATTGTAACAAAAAGACGAAAAATAAATTTTATTTTAAATTTTTTAATTATTTTTTTGATTATGAAACGGCTTTAATTTTTTTCCTCATTAAACTGCAGTTTTTTCCAAAATTTTCCCAATGCATAATCTTAATTGTTTTCAGCGGTTTTACGGTATAAATAAAAAGAGTATTTTTTAAAACCCCATTTTAAACCCTTTTTCGCGGTCACAAAGCTAAAATACACTTTTCTTGATAAAGAAATTTGGGATAAATGTAATGTTCTCATCCTCTATAAACAATATTTTGAAAAAAAATCTGATCAGGGGTTTTCCCCCGGGGCCGGCTAAAACTTTAAACCCCCCAATGCGCACTAAACATTTAATTTACTTTTCAGGACAGAAATAATGAATCATATTACAATCAATTTTTTATAAAAAAATTATCATTTATCCTAATAACTGTTTCAATAACAATTAAATACGGGTTAAAAAATATAATAGAATAATTTTGCAAGGAAGAGAATACTGACTAAAATATACATTAAAAAATGGTATATATCCACTTTTTTATATTTTTTAATTTTATAAAAAAAGTTAGAAAAAAAAAGTAATTTTTTTGAGGATTTAAATTGGTTTTTTCCAAAAGGTTGATGAGCAATTTACTGGGGAAAATTTTTCCCAAAAAAGTAAACCAGGGGGTTTCAAGGAAAAAGTGGTACGCACAAAAAATTTTTAAAATATAAAAGATTTTCCCCAAAAAATCTCATACCACAAATTTTTAAAAAAAGGTTTTTAACCCCCCTAACAGTGCTCTCTCTCGAGTGGAAAAAAAGCGAAAATTTTTAAGGTCATTTTTTTTGTTCCCAAGTGGGATATGCCCCTTCCACACATAAAAAAGAAAAACCTAAATAAAATTTTTTTTTAATGCGCATTTGCTTAATTCACCCAGATGAGATAAAAATATTTTTAAGGCTTCTTAAATTTTTTTTCACATATCAAAAATTTTCCCATTTAAAAAATAAAAAAGCAATTTGTAGTTTTTACACCGAAAAAAACCTGCAATTTTAAAAATTAGAGGACATAAAAATGCAAAAAGATATCGTGTTTTATCTGTATTGATGTTTATCCCTTTTTAGCTTCAACTAACGCATGTGGATAGACTAAATATTTCCACCACCTAGGAAAATTTTTTTTGTTATGTGGCTAAAACCTATTAGCCACTCCCCGGGAAAGGGTTAAAAAAAATTTTTGGGATTTCCTGTGTATCATTAAAAAGCATTAATATGATTGTTCTGTGGGATTTTGTTTACCCGGGTAAAAGAATGTAAAAAAAAGAAAAAAAGGAGGCTATTTGGGTAAAATTTTCTGTTAGCGATCTCTTTGACGGGGGGGGGAAAAAAAAAAGCATCGTAAACTCTTCCGTGATTGTGAAGAAAAAACACAGTATGAAATCAAATTTTTTTCCATTTTTTTCAAAAATTTTTTTCTACAAGAAGGTAAGCTGGAAATTTTTCTCCAAACTTCCTCACCATGCTTACGTGGGGTTTTTAACCCTTGATAGATTTAACGTGCATCAGTTCCTCCTCTAAAAAGGGGTTTTTTTAAAATTTTTAAAAATTGCAGTAAATCCAATTATAGGGATTAATTTTTCTTTAAATGATTATAATGCTTTTTTTTTAATTTCTTTTGTTTTGGGACGGAAAGGATTGATTGATAATAGATTTAAAATTATAGGAATTTTAAGTTTTTTTTTTTTTAAAGCCATTTTTCCCAAAGGGTTTAAATTATTAAAAAAAACCCAAAAAATTTTTTTAATTTAATCTATTTTTTATTTTGGGGAAAAAATTTAAAATTTAAATTTGTAATAAATTTAGTTAATAAAAACCCAAAAAAGTAAAAAAATTTTTTTCTTTTATAATAACATACATTTTTATAACATTAACATTGTTGATTTACGCGATAATTGCTAATATTAATCAAAAGTAATAAATTTCGTCTAACGTAACATCTTTTTATAACTGTATCATTATTTATTTAATATTGTTACTAATTGTTTCAAAAGTTTTTTAAATTGGCTTAAAAAGTAGGGGAGGATTATCTGTTATACAATAATAAATCGTGTTGGAAGAAGACTTTGCAAGTACCCTACCCATGTTATGTGGGATTTAAATTGAAGCTAATCTATTCTATTTGTATCTGCAATTCCTAGAAACTCCTAAGTAGCAAGGATTTCGTCTAAGGCTATCTTCTGTAAAACCGAAGTTTCCCGCATTGTACTTTGGAATGATGCACATGACAGAATTTTTAATCAAAAAGGGAGAGGATTAATACACGTATAAAAAATTTATATCCCCTTCAACAGTATTTTTTTTGTCGAAGAAGAGAAAAAAAATTTGGGATTTCAGGCCATCTATTCACTGAAATAGTATTTGGGAAAATGAGCGAGCTAGAATAAACATAACGACCCTCTGGAAATTTTGGGGGTTTGCAGGATAAGGCCATGTCCTGTGGCATAATGGAGAACATCAGCCCCCCGCAAAATTTAGGTTTGGGGGGCCCCAAACCGGATTTTTCAAAAGGTTATTTGCGTTAGTCAGGCTTTTGGGGCCCCCAGATTTTGCCCCCCAAGCAAAAAGGTAAGGGGGGTAGTCACCCACTGTCCATATCCCTTCTTTCTTGCGTTAAGGATCCCACTACGTTCGGAACCGTTATTTTCAAGAGCGTATAAAATAGACAATATTTAGGGTATTTGTTGTCACTTTGATTAGAATACATGTATAAAATGTTTTAAGGACATTTTTACAAAAAAAATTTTTTAAATAAAAAATTTTGGCAAAAAAAAACCCTTGAATAATCTTTTTTTTTTAAAAAAGTTCTCCTTTTGTGAAAAAAAGCTTCTATTATAATAATATTTTTCCTGTCATAGCTCCAAAAACCTCACAGAGGCTCAACTATAATTTTTGAAATATGTAGCATAGAAATTTGGGTTTATCCATATTTTTCAAAAGGGAGCAATTTTTAAAAAAAAACGCCGATAATTATTTCCCAAATTTTGGGGAACTGAAAATAATATGAATTTTTCAAAAATTTTAGTTGAGCCTCTGTAAATAGAATGATTACAATATAGAATAATAATAATAAAAATTAAATAGAATAATAACAATAGAAGCATTTTTCGCAAAAGGACATTTGGAAAAATTTAAAACGTAGTTGAGCCCCTGCACAGAGGTCTGAGCTATATACAGGCAAAATATTATTTTAATAAAAAGCATTTTTTTACAAAGGAGAACATTTTGAAAAAAAATTATTCCCAAATTAATTTTGCCAAAAAAATTGAATTTAAAAAAATTTTTTTTCCAAAAGTCCTTTAAATAAAAAAATTTTTATACATGTATTCTAATCTAAAGGGGCACTAAATATCATGAAAAATCCATTTATGCGTTTTTTTAAAAACACGGTTCCGAACGTAGTCGGATACAATAATCGCTTATAATACTGAAAAAAAATTTTTGTAGAAGGGCCCTTTAAATGCGATAGTTCTTTTTGTCATCTCAAAGAGAAAAAGAAATCCTCCCATTTATCTATCATCAAAACGACTCGCCTCGTGAGAGAAAAATGCTGTCGTCATCTTGCTTAGATTTTTATCCCAAACTCCGAATGCAAAAAAACCCTCTCGAATTAGCAGAAAAAGGGAAAATGTATAAATGGCTTCTTTTTTATTGTATACTCACCTTTGCGTGTGCGTTTTTGCATATCTTCCCGTGACTCGAGACAAATTGTTCCTGATATCTGAGCACGATTACCATTTCTACTGAACTACAGGGCTTTTTCATTGTACTGATCACAGAAAAAACGTTTTCTTCGTCTACGTTTTTAGCCCCCAAAAAATTTCGTCTTTTCTCCCGATTTAGCACTCTTATCTAAAAAAAAAAAGGAGGGAAAGGCTTCGACTCACTCCAGATATCTCCCGAAAAATTAAGTTTTCAGACTCGAAAAATTTCGTAAACATGTTCCTTTCCCGTAAAAAAAGATCCGCCAAAAAGGGGATTAAAAAAATCAACATCGAAAGAGGGTTTGCCAGTGATTAAGTGGCGTTGTACATAAATATTTCTATTTTCTAACTATTAGACCAACATCTTGAAATTTGGTAAGCATGCTCTTTTTTTCAGTACAGATCTTCTAAGAACAGGTTGTACGAAAAATCCCAAAAGGGGGGTTTCAGGGTGTACAAAAAAAATAGATTTTAAATCTTAGATATTTAAGCCTTTTTTATTTTAAAAAGACGAGGGTTATAAGTATGTTTTTCAATGCAAAATGGGGAAAACTTTAAATTTGGGCAGAGGGCGTTGTACCCCCATATCAATCAAAATGGGATCCTCCAAATTTCAGGGGGTTTTAACATGAACATTTTGGCACTTTAAAAAAAATTTTTCTAATGCGATCATTTTTTTTTTTTCCCCAAAAAATTCCCAAAAAGGAATTTTTATGGGGGTCCACTCAGGGGTAGTTGCCCCGTGATGGTCAGTAAGGAAAATAGCCTACATCATTAGCCCGTCACCACTAGTTTCTTTTCAGCGCCGTTGGCAACTTGGGTCTACGGCGGGTGGGGGTCTGAGTCACATTCGTGAGGCTCAGGGGGCCCCCAAGTCACTTGACCATGGTTCAAAAATTCTGGTTGTCGCCAAAAGCCCTCGTGTAGCTGAACAGTGGACGTTAATATTAAATCAATCAATCAATGGATAATAACGCTGGTACTTATGTTTGTTTTCTTTGGAAAATTACACAATAACCAGTTATTAATCTTTATTTTTCCTCTATGAAACTTTACACAAGCTAATTTTTACGACTTCTACTACGTAAAATATTTATAACAACGGAAATTTTACGAAAAAAGGTCAAATTGAAAAGGGAAGAGAATATATAAGACAAAAATAATACATATAAAAAATATTGGACTTTATATTAGTCATATATATGTATATAGTTGTATAATCTCTACTAAAGAGACAGAAATTTTTTTGAATACTAAATATAAAGAAACAAACAGATATTGGAATTTAAAATAATGGAGGCTGCAGTATTATAAACAATCCTGACATTGGACAGTTTTTAATATTTTGTATAAAAGTGGTAAGGGTTGAAATTTTTTAGCTGGGGTGTAAATAAGAAACCCAATATGATTCAGCGGCCACACATTTAATTTTTTTTCAAACAATTTGCCCCCGGATAATGCTCGCGTTAAGATGCAGTGTTAATAATGTAGATATTTATAGTTTTATTGTGTATTAATTTTATATCATGTTTAGATACTTCTTAACATAAAAATAAACAGCATAAAATATAACTATTTCTTCAACAAAAATTTAAAAAAAATTAAATTGTACATATATTATGTATTTTTAAATATATTTACTAAAATAAAAGAAATAGGCAACATAAAGTAGAAGTGTTAAGGAAGTTAAATAAAGAAGTAGAAGTAAACATAAAGTAGAAGTTAAACAAAAATTTTAATGCGAACCTAGAGCTTGCACCGCTCTACTTTCATATCGCAAAGTCATTTGTACAATTTATGACTTTCAATTCGAAACGATTCTGAGCTTTCAGTTGTCAAACAATTTCTTTGCGGCCTGAAAATATCTTTTATATGAGGAATTTTTTTTTATTCAGATATGTAGAGTCAAAAGTGTAAAGCAGAGTATATGCAATTTTCTCTCTTCAAACAATTAAATCTCTCCAGCAATGACATTCAATAATTTACAAAATAGCTATAAATTTATCTTTCATATTTTTCTTTCCTTGGTTATCTTTCAGATTTAGTTATCTTCAAATCATAAATGTCCATAATTCTGAACATGTTTGTCAAATAAGAGAAGTCCATTGCAAATTTATCAACTTCCATCCACTCAAAAATTGACAAATTTGTAGAGTTGTGCAGAGTGATACTCAGAATTATACCGCGTACCACATGTAGCACGCATGCTATAGGTTGGGTACCCCTGAGCTAGCCTATCTTCTCCCTTACTGTTTATAATAGTGAACGAAATCTCTCTCCTATTGAAAATAATGGACAGAAGCTTTTACTCCATTACAAGAAAAAAGGTAGCGCCTAAAGTTGCATTAAAAAATATATAGACCACGATAAAACTGTATACAATATAAAAACAAGTTATTACTGGATTCTGGATCCAAATATTAAAATAATAATTTATAAAGCTTTGAATCATACCTGCTTTTTATGATAAAATTTGAACCTGATGAATATATATTTTACCGTCATAAATTTTTTTAAAAATTTTTTTAAACGTTGAAATTTAAATATCATATAAATAACTATAATTTAAAATAACTATAAGTAACTCTTAATCACTTCTTAAATAAATACATACAACTGACGAAAACATATAAATACAGTTGAAGATGACATTTTAGTTACTGTTTTCGAGAAATTGGGACATTTTACTTACCTTAATGAACTAAATAGATTCTCAACTCTTTCAAAGAATTTATTTAACCCTAGCGTTCTAAATTTTAGTAACACACAAATATGTATAAACAAAACTCGAAGCGTATCGATCAATCAAGGTTACGCAAAATATAACGTCATTGAACTGGAAAAAGAACTTTCGCGCCTTTATCAGTTTAGAAGATGCGATTTGAAGATAACGAAGAGAAATTTTAACTTATTACAGTAAACATTTGAAACTTAACATTTCATTCCATTTCATTGAATTTTAGGCTTAGAAATTTTATGATGTTATTCGGCTGTTGTTAAAAATCCTGTTGTTTTTATTTTTTTGAAGAAATTTAAATTTTAAAAAAATAAATGTTCATTTATTTATGAAGGTTATTAAACTCGTTTAAAACCAAACGATTTCGTTACAGAATCTTATTCGAACAAGGAACGAAAGTTAAATAGTTAAGTGTATAATTTATTATGTGTTTCGGTAAGAAATTTATATTTTCGAAAGATTAATAGTTGATGAAAATTTTGTACAAATGGCTATACAAATTCTAATCACTAATGAATGTTACAATTCATGAATTGTGTATTTTTCTTGAGTTACAAGCTGTTTTAATTTGATATAATTTAAAACATAATATATATATTTTAGAGATTTCCATGCTGTTTGAACAATTCGAACTCTTTATGGAGGATTAATTACGGAAATCTAATTAAAGGAAATTTTATCTCAATAACCCAAAATATTGTAGTTAGGTATGTAAGAAATTTAGAATATAATTCCACCATTAGGGTTAGTGCAAAAATCGAGAAACTCTGGGAAAAGTTACAAAGGAGAACTAAATTGAACTCTCTTATTATATAACCCTTATTTATAAAACTTTGTTATAATAATCCATTTCCTTCAACAAAAAAAGAGAAAAAGAAAACCTATGCGTGATTTTGTAGCTTTAGTAATTCGAACTATGACAATTTTAAACTTCCGCGCACATTCAATTTGATTAACTAAGGAATAAAAACGTCATAAGGAACTTTATGTTAGTAAAATAAATTTTAAAAACGATTTTAATTGAAAAAAAGAAAGAGGGGATTTTACTTTCAAAACATGTTACAACAAGTATCTGTAATTTTTTATTTTATAAATAAAACATCATACTGGGATAAATGAAAAACTCTAGTTTAGAAGTAAAATTTTTATTTGAAAGAAAGTACAAAAAAACCCATAAACTGGTGGGGTTTTCAACATATAAAACCCATTATTCTTAAAAGTCTGCAGTTCCCCTTATTTTTTTATTTTGAACGCAACAAAAAAAATTTTATTTTCTTATTTTCGTAACATAACAATAATTGACCAATGCCTCAATCTGAAGTAATACGATATTTTTACACTAATTGACGAAGAAAAAATAAGATTAAATTTTTTCCAGTTACAACTTTTAAACAATTTCATAAGCTGTTAAGTTTTTCAATGCATACAACCCACCTTCCAAGCAATTACTTCAATCATTTACTTCATTTACTAATTTATTTCATCGTTTCTTAATTTTAACGTAATTATAGTAAAATTTCCAATGCCAAGGGAACTTACCCTTTTTATTTTTTTTTGTACAAAATTTAAATTTTTACTTTATTTTTCCCAGTTAAGAAATGTACCATCATCACAATAAAATTATATAATTAAACGTCTTTTCATCTTTTCTTTTTTAGATTTATTATTCCGCAGCTAGAACATAAAAGGAAATAATTAAATTAACGCTTTTTTTATCTAAAAACGGAACCCCCTCCCGTCCTGTCGAGAATAATCTTCAATACTTTCTAGTGTACCACTTTTTTTTTTAAATGCCCCAACCTTTGATTTGATATTTGTTTTAAAAATTAAATTTTACCGTTTCCCTTTAAAAAATGAAGAGAATCGGAAAAAACATATTTACCAATTTATCACTAGATTGTTAATTTTTTCCTAGAATAATTTAATTTTGCTGTTATGTAATGGCATGTTGATAAAAATATTAAGGTTGTTGAAATTTTCCACAGTAACTACTTATTTAAAAACGGGGCGTATAACCACCTTTCAACACAAAAAAAAAGATCGAAATTTACGGGGGGCGTGTTATTCCCAGGGATAAAAAAGACAGGTTTGAAAATAAATAAAAGAGATGAGAGAGAAAAATTAGACTTTTTCCCTGTAACAAAAAGCGGTTTATTTAAAAGAAATGACATACCTCCTATGAACCCTTTTTGAGTTGTAGTTCTAGAAGTATATGCTTTTTTCAAAAGCCCGTGATAATACCCTTGGGCATTTTTCGCATTCTTCTTCTTTAACAAAACCCGTAGTTCTTTTGCACCACATTAATGGCAAAACTTTTCCAACCCAAATCCAAGAAGTAAAAAAAGAAGCAAAGATGCAAATAAGATAACCTTTAAAAGGATAAAAGTTTAGTGAGCAAGGATGGAATTTAGAGGAAACTAGTTCGAAAAAAGGGGAAAAGGGAATTAGACGGCTCCAAGGAACAGGAGTCCCCCCATTAGTACAAGGTGCATACTATTGCACTAGAGCCTAACCTGAATATCGAAGTTAATTGAACCGTTGAGTATTTAACCGGAGGAAGAATATATTCTGAAAGCTAGTATATTATTGAATCGAGATTAGGCGGTTTAAAATTTATTATATTGATAAGTGAAATTGTGCGATCTGAGTTAAGAAAACGGCGTATTTTTGGTTTATTCTCACTTAATATGTTTGTTCGATATCTAAGAATTTAAGTTAAATTCTTAAAAAAAATAATTAAGAATTATAGAATGTCTCATCACCCCTGAAATCCCACACCTCTAACTTTTACGGGGAAAACCCCCAAGACATAGCATCGACAGAGGGCCCATGTCGCACCCAAATAAATAATTTAAAACTTAAGAGCATTGCACAAGTATATATCAAGTTCCTTCTTAAAATGGGGGTGCACGCTATATGGCGAATATACCAAAAAAATTAAAAAACGCAACTTGAAAGTATAGGTGCGCATTATGCACCGGATTTTACGTTATTTAAACATGAGAAGTACGTTTTAAAATAGGTCAGATTATAAAACAGGACGGAAAAAACGTCATGCCAATGTCGTGGTGACAATTTATAATGCTAAAAATGATAATAACAAATGTAGAAATTATATATAAAAGAACCAGTTATTTAACAAATAATAATATTCTGTGCTAAAAATTTCCCAAAATTTTCCTCCATAAGTCCCTAATAAAAATGGAAAAAAAGGAATAACAATTATTTTTTTAAGATAGTTTAAAAAAAATGGGTATTAGTTAAGTTTTGAAAGAAACGGGAAAAATTTTGGAAAATTAAATTTTAAAAAGGAAATGTTATGATAAAAAAAATTGTTTTTTTAACACAAAAAAAAAACCGGAGTTTGTTTATTATATGATGCAAAAAAAAGTATATGCTTATTTACTCTTAGTTTGTTATACAGTAAAAATCGTTTAAAGAAACTGGGGGTTGAAATTTTTTTTTTTGTTTTTAAAAATTTCGGTTAAAAAAAAACAAAAATAAAAAAAAATTAAAAATTTTTTATTAGAATATATATGAGGATTTAAGGTATCCGATTACTTTGGGGGAACCCGGTGTTTTTAAAAAGCCATAAATGGATTTTTTTCCATAATTTTTGATCCTTAGATCAGAATAATTGTATAAAATTGTTTTAAGGAAAATTTTTTTGGAAAAAAAAAATTTATTTAAATACAATTTTTTGGAAAAAAATTAATTTTGAGTAATTTTTTTTTTTCAAAAATTTTTTTGTGTAAAATTTTTATTATAAATAATATTTTTGTTTTATAAGCTGGGAACCTCTGTAAAAAGAGCTAAAATAGGGGTTTTTAAAAAAAATTTTCAAAATTATTTTTAGAGTTACCCCCCTTTTAAAAAATTTTTTCGGCTTTTTTTCCCAAAATTTCCCCCCTCTGTTTTCTAAAAGGAAAACCCTTTTAAGTTATATATTTAAAAAAATTTAATTTGGAGCCTCTGTAGAGAGGTCTGACCTATATTAAAAAATATTATTATAATAGAAGCTTTTTTCCAAAAAAAAGGAGAAATTTTTTGAAAATGGGCCCCTTCTATATTTAAATTTTTGTCAAAATATTGTCCCAAAAAATTTTTTTATTGCTAAAATATTCTTAAAAAAATTTTAATACATTTTCTAATCAAATGTCACTAAATATCATAAATTTTAAACCCATTTAAAAAGTTTTTTCCCAAAACCCCAAAATTCCCCGGGCGTAGTCGGATACCTTAATAAAAATCAATGAAGAAAAAAATTTTTAAAAATTAAATTGAAATTTAATACAAAACCGACTCTCAATCGACCCATATTAACCGTTTCCAATCCTCAGATGCCCAATGCCTTTTTTCGAAACACCATTGTAAAAAATTTTTTTTTTTGGGCGAAATTAATTTTTTCTCACAGGCACCTGACTAATTTTTCCCTACCCTTAACCACCCTTTTTGTGCAGGGTTCGCTGAAATTTTAAAAAAAAGCCTTTTTTGACGATTTGTGTCGGCGGACCAGTAAGTGAGGGGAATATTAACGTTACACTATTCAGCTACTCAAAGGACTTTTGGCAACGGACCTCGTAAATTTTAAACATTGTCAAATGATTTGGGCCCAATCGAAGAACAGTAGAATTCGTTTAAAGAAAAAACCAAAAAAAGTTTTTAGAAAACTGTGCTCGAACCCTTTTCTCTTCTGAAGGGATGTGGATTCTTTGATTCCAATTTAGGGAAATTTTTATATATTTTTTTTTGAGAACCCTTTTGAGATTTGATGTCCTCGGAATCGGGGGCCCAAAGGGGGCCCTTCGAACATGCTAAAAAGGACTCAACAATAAGCCCTTTTCAAATGGTGAAAGATTATCGTTTTTTTCCATTTTGCCCCTTCATTCTTTTTTTAAAGCCCTCCCTTAAAAAACACTTTTCCCCCTTATATTAGCTTCCCCAAACCCGGGGGGCATTAAAAAACTTCTTTAAATTTTTTTGGCTGGTAACCGCCTTTTTCCCCAAAGGGTAAGTCTCAAAGTTTTATAATTCTTTTTTCCAGTGTGTATAATTTAAATAACACTAAAAAAATAATAAAAAAAAATTAAGTCAATTCCTACTTCGATTAACAAAAAAAAACTTTATTTTAGTTTATTTTTTATTAAATAGTTAAAATTAATATAAAATGTATATACATAGGAAAAAAATCCCCAAACTTTAAAGGTGGTAATCAATTTTTAATTATCATTAAATTATCGTATTATTAAAAAAACAATCATGTATATAAAATTTCGGGTTCAACGGGAAAACGTGGGGAAAAAAACCTTTCCCAAGGTTTTGACACAAGTAAAAAGGGTTCGTTAAGTCCCCAACGTGGGCTGTATTTGAAAATTTTTTTAAAAAATTGTTTTTAATCAATTTTTTTATTTATTAAAATTTTAAATTATTGTATTGTCACCCAAAATAATCTATATAAAAATTTTCCCACTTTACCGGCGTTTTTAAAATTATTTTATTAGCGAAAAAATTTAAAGATGAAAATAAATAAACAAAAAATAAAAAAATATATATATAAAGAGTGTGGCCTAATCCCAAGGAATTGAAAAAACGTGCGACTGATTATTCAAAATAAAATCAAAAGGGGGTAATTTAAAAAATTTTCACCCCATTATATCCATTTTTTTAAATTTAACAATATATATATATATGCATAACATGTTTAAAATCAAAAAAGATTGATTTTTAAAAAAAAAAGTCTTTATTCATCGACCATCTACATGTTCCCCCCCCTGAGAAAAACGCCCCCAAAGTGAAATTTTAAAGTGTTTTTACCACTTAAGTTTCCCATGTGCAGTACCTTTTTAATTATGGGTTATACTGAAAGTTAAGCTGACATATGGACTAAAAACATAATGATCTGGGATTAGAAGTGTTTTTTAGGGTTTGGGCCCCTCTTTTTTCCGGGGAAAATAATTGGGGATTAATTTAATACTTGAAATGAAAAGGAAAAAAAAAAAGTTTTTAAAAATTTATTAAAAATTTAATTTTGATTTAATTTTAATTATTTTATATATATATATATATTTTATTTTTATTATTTTAAATTTTTTATAAAAATTTTAAAAATAAAATTATAACCCCCAATTTTTTCCCCCTAAATTAGCGAAAGCTTTTAGGAAAATCCCTAAAGCTTTTCCAGGTTTAGCCAAGAAACCCTTTTTGTTTTTCCAAAATTTTTTTTTTTGTTTGGGTGAATTCCCAAATTTTTTCCTGCTTAGCACTGTAGGTTTTAGTACTTTTCACTTTTTTTTTTTTTTATATTAATTTTATATATATGTAGCCCGAATGTCAAAGGGGAAAAAGATAAAAAGATAAATTTATACATGTAATCACAGAAATCTATGAAAAAAAAAGAAGATCAAAAATAATAAATATTGTGTAAAATTTAAACAAAAAAAATAAAAATACTTTTTAAAAATCTAAATTTTTATAGAACCAGAATTAAACAGTTATTTTTTTAAAATAATTTATAAGGGTAATGTTTAAAGCTGATAAAAATGAAATATTAAAATTTTATGAAAGAAACTATTAAAAAATAGAAGGGTTTTTTTCATGGAGTATTTCTTTTTTTTATTTTCACAATTTATTTTTATTATAAATTTCAATTTTAAGACATAAGATCATAAAAAATTTTAACATTTTTTAGGAAATAAAAAATTTTAGGCCCCATGCTGCATTTTAATTTTTTCCAAAAAATTTGGATTTTTTAATTCCGGGAAGGGAAAAATAGTTTTTAGTTTGTTATCTGCGGGGAAAAATATTGAATTTTCTATTGATTTAAATAAAATTAAAAGTATTAAAATACTACTCACTCCAAAAAAAAAATTTAAAACATTTTTTTGGTTTTTAAACTGAGATTTAAAGAATTTTCAGGAATTAAATGAAAAAAATATAAATGCCATGAATCATTTTTTCCCATTTAATAAGTATACTACATTGAACATTGGGAAAAATTTTTCAAAAAAATTTTTTATGGGCTACAAAAAAATTTTAAAATTAATATTTTAAAAAAAACTTATATGAAAAAAATTGAATTATTTTTAACCGTTGGAGACAAATTTTCCCAAAACCCCCCAATTATTTTTAAATAATTTAGGGTTATTTTTCTAACTTATGACTTAAACCCAAAAGCCACACCACTGAAAAATTATATGGGGTTTTAAAATTTTTTAAAAAAGTTTTTAGGCAAAATTTGATGAAAATTATATCAATTTCAAAGCCCTCTACATAGAATTCAAAAGTCAATTTTTTTAAATTATTTTTTTTCAACATATTTAACAAAAAAGTTATAGAGGCAATGTACTGAAATTCCAAAATATATTTAATGCCCTAAAAAATGTATTGTTTTATTTTTTTTCTTACAGAAAATTTTTTAAAAAAGCATGGTATTCGTAAAAATAAACTGTTAAAAAAAAAATTTAAAAAAAAATTGAAGTTAAAGGTTTTTTCAAGTAATTTTAAATTTTTTCAAAAATACAATTATAAAGTTTTGATTCTTAAATTTTTCTAAAACAATGCTTTAAAATCAAAATTTTTAAAATTCACCCCCTTTTTTTTAAAATAGAGCCTTTTTGTTTCTCATCTTATTAAATTTTTCTTTCTGGCTGCTCGATTTTTTTTTGGCAAAGATAAGAAAATTTTTTAAAATTTTAGTCCGACATTGATTCATAAAGTAGGCAGATATCTTAAATGAAAATAATAAATATTTACCTTTTATTTTTTTTGTCCCAAATTTTATTATCTTCTGTTATCTCTTAAATAATATTTAATTTCATCACACATCAGAACATCAAAAAAATCCTTTTGTTTTTTTTTCTTTTTTTTCTTTTCCTTATTCAGTAACACACAGTATCCAAAAATCATACAGATTTCGAAGAAAAAAGGACTGCAATTGGTCAACTAGCCCCCATAAAACAAGACACGAGAAAAAGTTTTGATTGCAATTTATTGATTATACAATTTCGTGACCTACATTGTTTTCTTTATTAACGAAAAATAATTGTTTCCGCTAAAAACGGGACATTATTCTTGATCATCCAATGATATTGCTTCATTTTATGACTTCATCCACAAAAAGTCATATTTAACTAACAGTCGAGTCCTAATAGCAAATGCTGGCAGTGTTTGGAGCAGAACAAACGGTATCTTAATATTCTTCGTAAAAAATGAATAGCTCAGTTTTAAAAATTATTAAACTTTTTTTCTTTTAAATGGCTTTATATAATAATAGAAAAATCATTGATCCCTGTATTTTTAAATACATAAAATATGTCTCATTAACTTTGTTAAATTAAATGACATTACAAAAAGGAGTTCAATATCTATGGAAATATAAGTATCACAACAGAAAATCGCCAGTTTTAGCCATGTACAATGCCTCTCAAAGGTGTGCATAGACTTAAAATCGTCTATAAAATACAATGTTATCGACTAATAAAATTTGATATGTTGGAACTGTATTTTTTTTAATATCAGTAACTTATTCTGAATGAAATAACATCAGAGGAGCCCACAAGGGGGAGGGGGGTCCACGGGTCCAGACCCCCCATAGTCCTTGATTTGTTTTCATTGATTATAATCTTATGTATATAATACGTAAAATTTAATTAAGTACATATTATTAATAATTTATTTTGATAATTAATGCTAATTATTTATTCAATAATTTATTTTTCACTGTTTTTTCGACTCGAAAATCGACAAAATAAAATAAAAAACAAATGTTTGGCGGCGTATTGGGATATGTTACTAGGAGTGTGGTCTTTCAACCCTGGACTCCCCACCCCTTTGAAAAATTCTTGCGTGTGCCACAGAATGACTTAATCAATTTTTAAAACAGTTATAGCAGCGTTTCTCAAACTGTGGGGCGCGCTCCCTTTTGGGGGCGTGACAACTCTACAAGGGGGGCGCGAGCTTATTGAAAAGTCGAAAACAGAAGATTATTTAAAAAAATAATTTAATGAAAGTAAACAAACAAAATACCATCTGACATAATAAAAAATAAAATACTCATTTACACTGATATAATGCACTTATAAATGTATCAGTGCTACACAATGTATTTTACAATTAATTTACCAATACTAAGTTAAGAACAAGTTTAATAATTACCAGTGACCTATGGGATTGTCATGCATAAAATTATATCCAAAAATTAAGTCTCATCTTGATAATTTGTACGGTTTATAATAAATCCCTTAACTGCCGATTAAAAGTTACGGGGAGAAAAGGAATAAATAAAAGCAATAAAAAAGAGCCTCCGAAATGAGTAAATTCAACGCAAACACTGTCAAGGTCCTTTTATTCAATTCCAAAGCTTTCGGAATAATTTTATGGATAACAGTGCACAGAAAAGATCGTACTTCGAAAAGACGTATATATACGTTCGGTGCAATTAGTGCACTTGAGTGAGACGTTTATATACGCCGGTGGCACTTTAGAGGTTAAAGTCGTATCGTAGTTTTAGCATCAAAATATAGTATTATTGAATTCAATACAAATGAATTCAATACACAGTGAAAATTATGATTGAATATTGGTCGAGAATACTGAAACTTTGAGAAGCACTGAGTTATAGCTTTTATTTTGAAAAATTTGGAATAAAAAAGCTACTAAAATCTACATCACAAAAGTTTTCGCGCGTGTACACTTTAAAAGAACTCAACATAGTTTCAATTATTAATTTTTTTTTCTTTCTAGTACTTAGTAGGAGTGTGATACCCCCGACCCGGGGGTATCATCTCTCCCTCTACACGACCTAGATTAGTAGGAGGAAATTATTGATGTCTCAAGTTAAACATAATCAAACTAATTTATTATTATTCCAATATATTGATTCAAACAACACAAGTCTTACTATAGGGATGCAATCAGGAGTGATATAACGTATTTCTAATTTCTAAGTAAATAGCGGCTGGAATCCTAATTACTTATATTTATGAGAAGCTATCCTAAGAATCTTTATCTGCCTTAGATTCCTTAACACGCTAAAGCCCGTTCTATAATTATGCTTCTAATTTTAATACCTTACCAACATCTCACGGCGTTCAGCATCTCAGCTTTCTGTCTCCTCCTTCTATTCTACCACGCAAATACTAAAGCTTCATTATATATCTATTAACTAAACTGCATATCGCGATTTCTTCTTGAAAGGATTGGATATGAACGCAATTCTGACCCCAAAGATTTCCCAAGAGGATTAGTAAGAAAATCCGATAACACCCCGTCACAGGATATACTTTAGCACCCACAACAACTTTCAAACATTTCAGTATAAATTTAAAAGTTGTTTTTTGTAATTTCTGCATTGATGCTCCGCCTTTCTTCTGTGATCACTGTTTCTAGTTCACATTCTGTTTTATGTCTCATCCTTCTTACTCTTTTTTTCAAATTTTCTCCAAATATATCCCAATGGATTTAAATCAGATGATAGAGGAAGCATTTTTAAAAATTTGTGGGCAGTTATAGAGACATAGGAGGTATACGTTGAGAGCAGAAAGTTTGAGGTTAATCCTAAAAAAAAGAAGTCGTCCCCAAAACCCCAAAATTTTTTGGGGAAAATTCAAATTGTTCTTTAACCCCTTTTGGATGCGGAGGTACAACGGACCAACGCGTCAACCACTCCCCAGTGCACCACTTCACGTGGACAAGCAAATTGGCGCATGACGTGACGGATAGGCTCCATCACGAACCATAGCACAGCAATTTACGTAACCCTCATTCAGTGCGGCGTACCATTGACGCCGTTTCGCGAACCCTCCGCAAGACGTCCGTTGCCCTCACCCTGACAGAACCACGGACGTCTCCGCCTCAAAGGGGCGATGAAAGAAGGATTGGGCGGCAGAATGGAAAAAGTTGTCTTTACGGGGCACGCATTCCCGCAACACCACGATGGGCGGATTCGGTCTGGAGACACCGGGAGAGGATGCTGAACAGTTCGGCACCGCCACACGGCCGCACCGGGTTTTTTTTTTGGGTGGTATCACCCCGCCTCCCTTTGACGCACGCCGGTACTTTAAACGGCAGCGCTACATCTCCAGGTGGGCCGTTTCCTTCCTTACCTTCAGGGGGACGGAACCATATTTCAACAGGATAAACGTCCCACGGCACGCATTGTCCAAAAGGGTTTTTCTCAATCACCAGATTGAATTGTTCCCGACCGGCCGCCTCCGGATCTTTCCCCATAGAAAAAATTTGGGCCTGGTTCTCAACGATTAACCAAAATTAACCCCCGCTGCCACACCAGAAAATTTTCAACGTGTGGGCTGCTTGGGCCGCTATACCCCAAGAAACATGGAAGTCTTTTAAACAATGCCAGGGGTCCAGCGGGACTCCAACAATGGGGGTACTCTGGCTACTGATTTTGGGGAAACACACTTCCAGAAGTCTATAAATTTAATCATTTTTATACTTGGTCCAAAAATTATCTACAAAATAAATTTCGTTGTGCTATCTCTTGTCTTTTTTGGTGTTGATTTACGGGGGCCCCGGAGTTGTTCACTCAACTTTTTTATACTTTTTTTAAAAATAACACGGTAAAATTTTTTAAAATTTTAAAAAGTTTGGTTTTTAGCACAATTCCGGGAACAATAAGGATTTTTGCCTTTTGGATGAGGATGATTTTATCAAATTTTTGGGACGGTTTGTGATAATTGAATTTCTTTTGATGAAGAGTAGAAGGTGAAGTTTGTTTATTAAAAAAATTTTTTGTTTCCACGAGGGCTTGAAATTTGTTTCCCAAGAAAGGAATAATATTTTCTTACTGTGACCCTGACATAAAAACCGTTTTAGAAAATTTCAACGTAATCTTAATTTTTTGTGTTGAAGGATATAAAAAAATTTTTACGCAAATTTGGGGAGAAACGAAAAAAACAAAATTTTGTAACAACAGAAAAACAGAACAGGTTGAATAAAAAAATTCTTCTTTGGGAATCTAAAAGTCAACACTTTTTTCCCTTAGACATATTTCACACATCTAGTGGTGATAGTAAATTTTGATGCAGTTCTGTAAAATTACACGCTTGTTATCAAGAAAAGCGATGAATAGTTATTATTAGTTTTTCCTTTAAATTTTTTTGAATTTTTATGTGTTTGTATGTACTTATAGCCTGGATTTTCACTGTATACTAATTTTTTAAAAAGGTTTTTCAATTCCAAATTTGTTACAGCCATATATTTAATTATTTATATTCGGGGGAATTTTCAATCGTTAAAGAATACTTTTTAAAGGCCTTGAAATTTTTTGTATACGGGTTTTTTTTGGATGACATTACAGTAATTTAAATATAATTAAAAAAAAGGGGAAATGATTAAAACAATTTTTTAAAAAGAATTAAAAAATACAGCCACGTTGACATCTTTTTTTGGGGAATTAGCGACCCTTTTGGCGACTTTTTTTGTGAAAAACTTAAAAAGGGTTTTTTTCTCACGTTTGAAAGCATTCAGTTGAATTAAAACCTTTATATACACGATTATTTTGGGATGACAATATGATATTTTTTAATGAAAATTAATGACCACTTCATTTTTGGATTCTGTCATATTATATACATATTTAAAATTAGTTGTTTTATTTAATAAAAAGTAGCTAAAATAAATTTTTTTTTTTTTGATCTAATTGGGGTTGAGACTTAAAATGTTTTTAATATGTTGCTTGTTTTTGTTGTTTTTAAAAAAGAAGGGTTTTGTTTTGGAAATTTTAAATACTTTTTTGCAGGGTTTTTGGGGAAATAATTGGGATATTTTTATTTTCCCAAAAAACAACCCCCAAAATTTACCATACGTTGCATGCAGTTTTTACACGATTTTTTTTGGAGGGTTTTTGAGGAACGTTTTCCCCATGAAAAAAAAAAGAGTTGGGTTATATGATACATGGAATAAATGAAATTCTTTTTTCCCGTTAGAAAAAATTACATCTATTTAAAAATGGAAAAAACAATTAATCATTATATAACAAACATCGGGAAATGCAATTTGCTTTTCTACTGCATGTATATTTTGCAGAATCAAAACAGCTAGAATGTGATTTGAAACTATATTTTGATTCTTTACAGCGATACAAACATGACGGACTGTAATGATTTAGTTGATACAATGTAAAATATAAAATAAATTAAATAAACTGTTTTTTTTTTCAATCTCCATGTGTAACAATGATGACAATGCTATATAGCTAGTATTCATTAATATTTATTTACAGACATCATAGCACACACAAGAAAAAAACCCGTAAAAATGAAAAGGTGTCGAGTAAAATTGGGGTTGTACAATCTGGGTGGGGGGACACGTGCCCACATGTTAAACCAGTACAATTTCCAGTAATTCCCCACTAAAAAATTTTTCAATATTTGAGGTGGGGGGAAATTAAAAATTTATAATGGACCATATTTTTACAAATATTTTTAAAATTTTGGACGTTTTTTGGGAAAGGAAGAATCTGAAAGATGGCTCCAAAAATAAATTTACAGGGGATTTTGTAATTTTTGAATGTCATTGGGAAAAATTTAACTTAAAAAGAAAAAATTACTTTTTCCAAATTTTTGGGGTTTTCATAACCAAGTAAAAAACTTTTCCCCAAATAAAAAAACATTTCCGAGTCCCAAAGATAGTGTTTTAAAAACTGAATGCCTTTGGGGTCGGGCAAATTAAAAAATCCAAAAATTTTGACCCTGATTTTACGATATAAAAATCAGTGGTGCAACACTAAAGGGTTTTCATTAAATTTTTTTTTTTCTTTTTTAAATATAATGAAAGAAAATAAAAAATTTTTACTTTATGTTTTTAATTTTTTATTTGAGTAAATATGTTTAGAAGTACTTAATATATTCACTTTAAATTTTTTTTTTATGATAAAAAAAAAATAAAAAATACTTTTTTGCTGTTCATTTTTATGTTAAAAAAACCTTTAAAATGAAAGTCAATAATTTAAAAATGTAAAAACCCATATTAATTTAACTCTATTCTCCCAACTCCCGCATGTATGATCGTGGGAATCGAAATGTTTCAAAAAATGTTATATTGTGTAACACCGTGAATCAATTTTTGGTTTAAATTTATGGAAGCCAGAACTGAAAAAAGGTTGCCGACCCCCGGTCCCGGAAAAAAGGGTTTGCCTATGCCCCAGGATTTTGGATTAAAACCAAAAGCCCTTTTTCTAGGTCCGTTTGGGGGTTGGGTCCTCCCCAAATTTTCCTTTTTTTTAAAAAATATACCCCAAAATTTTAAAAAAAAAATGTTATCTAATAATAAATCTGAATTGTTTTTCCTTAAAAATTAACCTTAAACCCCCTGATTCCACCATTGAATATTTGTTATGAAAAGGTTTGGGTTCCCAAAATTGTCAAATAGAATTTGGGGAAAAAATGTTGTGATGGGGGTTTTGCCCCTTCCACTAAAACCCCTTGAGAAATTTTTTGGGGTAAAAATGGCATTTCTTTCCAACCAACCTTTAAAAAAGGGGGGCGTGATTATGCACATTAGGAAATTTTTATATTTTTGGAACTTTTGTGTTCACGGGGGGTTCTAAGTGGAGGCCTTTTGAAGGCGGAAGTTCTATGAGTTTTAAGAAGAGTTCTTAGAAGGAGAGTTCTATGAGTGCTGAGGATAAGTTCTAATGTGAGCCTTAGAAAGTTTTGGGAAGTATTATAAAAATCATATGAAGTGGGTTCGAAGCCAAAATTACCCATTTTCCGGATCAAGTTGGATGCAGTATTT
The DNA here is from genome assembly GCA_019973955.1 of Trichonephila inaurata madagascariensis. Taxonomy (NCBI): domain Eukaryota; kingdom Metazoa; phylum Arthropoda; class Arachnida; order Araneae; family Nephilidae; genus Trichonephila; species Trichonephila inaurata. Next base: position 7,189 of record BMAV01014693.1, on the reverse strand, counting down.
ATTGACGGTAAAAAAGACTGGTAGCTATTCGCCGTGGAATATCGGTAAGATAGATTATATTAAACTTTTAAAACTAGGCGGATTCTAGTAAGTAAAAAGGGAAACATCTAAAATCAACTGGGAATTTATCATGAAGGTAGTGAGTAAATTTTAATTTCTATTTGTTAATTTTTGTAGTTTATGTCATATCACCCTGGGTCATTTGCCCCCCTAGACTTTGGGTTATTTTTTATTATTTGAAATAATAATAAAACTAGTTTTATTATGGAAACTTTGAGTGGTCAATCTTTTGTCCCCACAAAATCAGGTCGCGTGGATGAAGAGATGATACCCACAACACGAGGGGTATCACAGTGTAATTATATTATATTATAATATAAGTGAATAAATTTTGTTTGTTCTTTCAAATATTAATTGGCATTCATTGACTTTAATTTATTATTTTATTTTGAATTTCAAAAGAGATATCAGAACAAAAACAAGATTTAAATCGCAAATGTTCAAGTGATCAAAATGTAACCGTATATAGTTTAAGGCTACACAGTATCCTTTTTCAAAACATTTTTTGGAGACACTAACAATAAAAATAATTTATGTGTTTTAGATTCTTCTAACATTATTAAGTTGATTCGAAAGCAAGAAGTCAGTTTGACCAGCCATTATTTTACAATTGTAACGGTCTCTTACGTCAGTACTGGGGTAAATCAAAAGTAATTGACAAAATCTCGGGGTAAATTAATATATTTAATGACATAAAATAACACAGTTACGAAGGACAGACACTTAGACAATATACAGGGTAAACATTTAGAGGAAATAAGTGGAAATTAGGTAAATTACATAACCAGGATTGGACAGCGAGAGGAGTAACGCTCACTTATTCAGTTCCAAACTCTCTCTGACGGTAATGCGGTGTTTCGTTCGGTCACACTTCTATTACAAGTACCGCCACCTACATTTCGGTCTTAGAATTAAACCGTGTGTAACACAATTTTAAAAAAATTATGAATTTTTGAAATTTTTCAAATTTTTATAAAATGCTCAATTTTTAAAGTTTTTTAGTCATTTCAAGTGATTTACGTTTCGTAGAGTAATGTAAACAAAAGTTAGTATGGATTTAAAAATCTGTTCCCTTGTTGATTTTTAATAATTATTTTTCTTTCTAAACCTGGAAAAAACACGAATATTTTTAAAATATTATCTTTTAGCATTTTTTTTAAAAAAAAAAACTAGAGGTCTCAGACCTAAATCCACACTAACTTTTATAGAGTATACGTATGGGAGTATCTACAAAAAATATCAAGACTCGACCTCGAACAGAAGAAAAGCCTTAGGGATTAGAAAACACCTACATCCTAAAACTACGATTTACCTCAAGCTTTGCACGTAAATCCGTCATTCCAGAGTTTTTCTGCCTTCAGCAAGATTCCCAAAAGCGGCCGAGCCACATTCTTAAAAATACGGCTCAACCGCTTTTGAGAACCCCACCTGATGGCAAAAAATAAGTGCGGTGCATTTTCGAAGCATCTCCAGAATGGCAAGACTACGTGCAGACCGCTTAGAGGGATAAAGTTTGTAAAGGCATAAAATAAAAACCAAGTATGCGAGTAAAGCTCTAATTTTTTAAAATGTTATTTTCCAACTTATGTTTTATATCAAAACACTACTTCAATTAATTATAACTGAAAACATTTTTTTAAATTCAAAATATATTTCTGCATAATATTGATAGTGTTTGCTGCTATGACCGGTTATTCAGCCAATCTTAACAAAATATTTTAACAAAAGTTTTGAAACACAAAGCATTTTTATATACAACATAATAATGATACTAACTTAAACTGAAAATCATCAGGTTTATACAAAATATTTAATTTTTGGGGGTTTGAATTGGGGAAATTTAGCTAACCTTAAAGTCACCCAACAATAACTGAAGTACCATATTATAATACTATTATATGTTTAATCTATTGCAGTTTAGCACATCATGGAAGTATTTTGTTTTATCTGCAATACTTGTAATCAAAATTCTTGTATTCGGTAGTCTTATTGCTAATCAGTGATGGGCTAGGTTTTTCGATATATCATTTTCAGTAGTACTCCATCCTTTTCACCTATTGTTTCTCATAGCAACCTGAGAAAGTTTTGATCATGGCATTTTCCCGTGAGGGAAAATTTAACGAAAGCTTCTAAGTCATATAACCTATTTTTTAAAACAAAAATTGGCCTTGAAATCAAGCTTAATTAAGTAATTATGAAAACTAAAAACTTAAAACATAATCAAGCAGAAATGATTTTAGTCATGAAAATTTAAACTAATAACCATGTCACACTGAAAGAGTTGCTTGTGCTCGAAAATATTTTTAATTAATTCAATTTAAGAGGGCTTTTTCTAGAGGTCTGAAAACATAAGCAATTTTCAAACAGGTATAATTCTTTTAAATTTAAATTAAATGATTCGAATCTTGTACACATTATTTGTAAAAGAATGGGGCTTCAGAAAAGAGTAAAATGTTTAAAATATAATCATAATTTTAAAAATTATAAGAATATAAAAGAAGAAACATTTCCAAAAGAAATATTAATTAACTTAAACGTGTTGCTCATGTTATTTTCTAAAATAGTAGATTTAATTACTAGCTATAAGTTGTTTATAAAAATAAATGTATCCTTATTGCACTGTAGTACTTTTTTTATATAAATAGAATAATAAATTTTATTTTTAAAAAATAAAAAAATTACATTTTCAAAAATTTTTTTTAAAAAAATTTCAATATTTTTCAAATATTTTTAAATACAAAAGATATATTATTGTTAAATGATGTAGGGCTTAAAAGTATCATACATTTTATAACTCTATAAAGTTTTATACATCAGAGGCAACTGTTTTAGAAAATAGAGGCGCAATGCAAAAATTACTTAAAATTTATTATAGAATTTTCATATGCTTATCATTTCTAAAATTATGATTATATTTTAAACATTTTTTACTTTTTTTTTGTAGCCACAATCCCTTGTAAATAATGTGTAAAAGATTAGAATTATTTAATTTAAATTTAAAAAAAATTATGTCGGTTTGAAAAATTTCTGTTTAAATTTTCACCTCTCGAGACAAAATTAACACCTGAGACGCTTGAAATGAAACCGAAACCAAAACCAAAGCTCAGAAAACTTCAAATATCTTAAAAACTCATTTTTTATCAGATCTAAAATTTGGCAGCAAGTTTCTTAATATTATGGGCCACAAAAAATGCAAAAAATATCAATCTTTTTCAAATTTGTAGGGTATTGTGTAGCCTTAACTTAAACTAGAATATTTTTTGGTAAGAAGGAGGAAATAAAAACACATCGTTATCATTCAAACAGATGAGGAGGGGTGTGGGTGGGTAGCTTTTAACACAAACAATATGACAGAAAAATTTAAATATCCTGTTCTTGCTTCTTCAATCAAATTATTAAACTCGTTTATGGAAATGAGGCTTTACGTCCATATTTCAAGCTATTACAGAACGCGTTTAAAATATTGCACTACAATTTGCAACTTTTAAAATAATAAACTAAAACGTGACTTAAATACCGAATAGCAAGGAGAGAAAGTGAAAGTGAAAATAGGAATACTCTTAGAACATTGGGAGCTTATTGGCTAACATGATTTGAAAAACATCAAAATCAGGCTCCTGCTGACGAGCCGTAAAAATATACAAATGATAAGAAAATCCTCAAGTAGAAATAAAAAAAAGACGTCAGAGATAAGACGCAACACATTCGATCAATATAAATCTTAATTTACGTAATATTTTTCAGTAAGTATGAGAATATGAATATTTATGTGTCGAAAATTATCTGAAAAAGGTTTAATAAATTTGAATGAGTGAGTGAATATTAACGTTCCACTATTCTGCTACTCGAGGGCTTTTTCGTAATTTTGTATCATGATCACGTGCTGAGGACGACACCTGAGCTGGCAGCCTCCTTCCTAACTTCCACACCACACCAAAGGGAGGACGTTTCATCCTCGATATTTAACGTGCATCGACCTTTTTCTGCATGGCAGGTCTTCAGCGGTACTAGGCTTGAACTCATGACACGCCGGCCAAGAGTCCGTTACCTTGACCACTAAGCTATCAGTGTCACTTCATAAATTTCAGATCCAGTGGTTAATCTGAACAGTTCAATAAACGAGATAGGTGTTGAATCTGTCTACTATAGCCGTCTCATGAACGCTCTTCAACGCAATGCCTATTAAAGCTGCTTACAAATTGTCATTAAAAATTTATATTAAAAAAAGTTTGTGGTGGTGGTATCTATATAAGCCAGTAACAACCTCCGTACTAAGACGTTCATTTTAGCATATCGGATATGTTATGTGCTTACAGAGTGGAAGGTACAAGGTTTTAGCCTTAATTGGTGACCCTGGCTGAACTTCGAAACAACGCAAACCTCCGTGGAACAAACGGGGAGCCATTTATTCGCTGTAAGAGCAACCCAAAGCCGTCAAACCCGCATGACGCAGCAAAGCCACAAATCCATATGACGCAACACTCAAGCCATCAAACACAAAAGGACGCAACACTCAAGCCGTGAAATACAAATGACACAACAACACCACAACTCACACGCTCGCCATAACTATGGTATCATTCATTCAGCTATTCGCTGACTCACGGGCAGGGGAATGTGTGGTGATGGTATCTAAATTGCTGTTTGTAAAAAATACAACACTATGAAAGAATCAACAGAATTAAAAAAAAATTTAATGCACAAATGTGATTTGTATAAGTTCAAATAAATGGTGAAATCTTCAAAGCAAATATATATATATATATACATATATTAAGTGTCCGAAATCAGTATTTGGGGTAGCCACCACGCGCTGAAATAAGTGCTAATATACGACGTGGCAGGAAGTCAAAACAGTTTTGAATGTCTGTTGGGAAGGAATTCCATATTGCCTGTAGCCAGAAAAAGCTCGTCTTTGAAGTTGCAGGACGCGGATCCGAGGAGACGCCGACCAACCAAATACCACACGAGCTCGTGGGTGACATGTCCGGTGAATAACGGCCAAGGAAAAAGTTGCATGTTTGGGCTGAACAAAGTCGTGGGGCATTTTTCAACATGTGGGCGTGCATTATCCTGCTAAAAATATCTCCGGGGATGTCTTGAAGGAAGGGAACGACTTGGGCTATAACACTTCAAGGACATCCCTTTTTGGCTTTGAGATTACCCTAAATTGTAGCAAATTGGATTGTCCATGATACGAAATTGCACGCAAACCATAATGTCACTATGTCGTTCGATAACACACTCTGGAAGGCAGCGTTCACCGGCATATCGTCTAACACGAATGCGGCCATCATGGTCCTACAAATTGAAGCGTGATTCATCGGAAAATACAATTCAGGGCCAATCAGCTTGCCGGGCTCTGTGCTCATCAGCCCATTGCAGACGCAGCTGTCGAGGGTTTGCCGTGAAGAGGATCCCGTATAAAGGCACCCTTGCTTCCAATACACGGTCGACTGACAAATCCGACATTAGTACACCTGTAGCAGAAGAACAACGTGCTGCCAACTGCCTGGAGGAAGTTGTACGGTCATTCACCGTCATGCGGAGCAGGTGTCAATTGACGTCACCTTCCGACATCCACTGCCAGTTTTTTATTGTTCGGTGCTCGTCGGTCCACTGCTTCCAAACTTGCATCTCTATGAACTGTTTCGCTGCACACGAGCTCCTATTGCGTGATAGGAAAATACTCCTTCTCGAAGGCCGATAATCCTTCCCCGTTCAAACTTCGTAAATTGTTGGAATTTCTCCTGATTTCGTAGTGGAGACATACTAAGGTCTCACTAAGCGTTCGCCACTAACAAATAATCATTAACTATTTTCACCGTCCCGCTACAGCCCTCTATTTATACGCTTTCAGCATCAGTTCAAAAGGCGCTGTGCATGCCACGTATGCGCATTGGCTCTGAAATTTTACTGTTTTACGTAACATCCTATAATTGATATTTTCCACAAAGTTCATTCAATTCCGATGATTCCTTCATGGTGTTGGCTTTTTGCAAATAGCATGGTATATGAATAACAACATCCGTACCAAGATGATGATTGTACTACGCTATCAATGTATTTTTATTTCATCCGTGTCAAATTTTCAATGGCCACTACTCTGTTTCCGTTTTTTTCTGCATATAAAAATGCCTCTTTTCTTATATTTGCTTCATAGCGAACTCGTCTTGATGCTATTACTGATATTTTTGATGTTAAGGTGAATAAAAGAGAAGCGAATTAAGATCTCCTAAATACGAGCAGATAACAACATTTAGGATCGACTGAATACGACTGCAGATTTGGGATAAGAGTCAGACGAGATAAACTGCAGGATGAGATAAGTCATCGATGCAAATGGCCAGAATGGGCTTTTCCCCATCCAACAAATGTTTTGTCTTCGATTTTAACCGCACCGGATTTTCAGTAGCATGAACACTGGAAAAATAGTGCGGTTTATATTCGAGCAAATAGGTAAATACTCAACTTTCTAGGAAGCTGCGAGAGCTTCAGGTTTATCAAAATCTGATGACTTTATAAATGAAGTGTTAAGCGTTACAGTTTCAGTGATGAATTTTACTGAAAAGGAGCGCCAAGATAAATTTTTGCACAAAAATAAAGAACAAATAAACTGAAATACATAATACATGTAAATCACAGTTTTACTAATTGAGTAATGAGTATGAACAGTTGTATAATTTTCACAATGGAGGTTGGTCAGCGTTAGGCGCGCGTACAGGGGTTACCATCGCCTAGTAAGGAATAATGTATTTTATTGTTTGATAAAATAATGTATGATAATGTTGGAAATCCTTAAATTTTCGTTTTACGAATTTTAGTTAAATTTTACGAAATGTATGCCCACAGAATTTTAAACTAGTTTTCCCCATACAATTAGACATATGAGGCTACTTAAGTATGGAGTAGATTTCAGCGCCTCGAATACCTATTTTATGTTCTGTATCATTATAATGATTGTTATGCCATAGAGAGGTTGGAGCTTAAGTATCTTAGGTATGTGTAAACTTTTCAATAGCATATTAAGCGATGAAAGTTAGGAAATATATTTTTGACTTTGATATAAACAAAAAAAAATGTTTTTCTTCATTTGGCTGTTGTTACTTTAAAAATTTTAAAATTTGTT
>BMAV01014692.1:0-163988 GCA_019973955.1 Trichonephila inaurata madagascariensis | reverse complement strand
ATAAATCATAAGTGAACATGTTCTAATTGGAAGCCAAATTGCATCGATAATATTTATGAACGGATAGTAATTCACTTAATTGAATTTTTGTACTTTCAAATATTTAAATTATCTTTCGATTTCGTTGATGTTAATTGAAATACTTGATGGAGCGGTGTTAGTGATAACCAACTCCATTAAATTTGAGCCATTGTGCGGAATTTCAATTGAAGTTTGTGATTGGTAAATAAATTGGTTATATGTGATTATATATATATTTTGATCTAATTATTAATGGTGAAAGTCAAAAATCATTAATTTTCAAAAGAGAGGTTAAATTTCCCTATAGTTAAAAATTTGCATAAATAAATTTTGCTATTGTCTTTTTCAGATAGTTTAAAATGATAACTATATCTCCCTGTTAATGTTAAAGTGCAATTTTCATTATTAAATATCATTAAAGATTTGCATCTATGTAGCATTATTCTAATGAATAAAGGTGGTCGTGGTAGAAATACGTTTATGAATATTAATAACAACAATATGAACACGCAAGTAATTTCTGTTGCTAATCGTTTGATTTATGTGCCTTTTAGTTTCATAGTGCACTTCCTGTTTAAAAGTGTTGTTGTTGCTGTTACTTATGACAACTGACACACTGTAAAATCAGATCAAGGCCCACGAAATTCATTGCTGCAAGGGGCTAGATTTTAACGCCTGTCGTTATCCGTAGCTTTCAGTAACACATAGGTGAAAGTATAATTTTGCTCGATTACACACCAATTTAGAGCGAAAACACCCTGCCGGTGGTCAAGGACCTCCCACATCTCTTCCCTTCCACTAAACTCGCGAGAGGACGCAACTCGACGGCTACTTAGAATAACCCCATGCCGCAAAGGCACTATACATTAACAAAAAATCATGCCTTCTTTGGGAATCACACCCAGGACCTACGGCCGGGGGCGGCTCTAGGGCCGGACAATCCGGAACCCTGCCCGGGGCGGCATATTTTAAGGGTGGCATTTGGATCAAATTTGAAAAAAAATACTTTTTTTGTTACAAAGAATTTGATATATGTTCAGAAATATTATTGGGAGTGAATTTGGTATTGTATTTAACGTTTCTTATTTTTTATTTTGTACACTGCATATTTAATGACAGTTTTCTTTTGTGTTTAAACTTGAAGGGTTTGAGGCGGGAGTTATGTTAAAGCATGAGATTTAATATATGTTTACATATTTCATTTCACTTGTAAATTTTTCCCATCCCGGAGTGAGCTCACAACTGACATTATTTTCGCTCTTACGATGTCCGGTGTCAGCTATCCAAAAGAGGACAAAGGTAATAAGAGATTCTAAAAGATAGTGAGTTACAGGAGGTGTTTTATTTTAGTCCTGAGTGTAGTTACTATAAGTTAAAACATACGCTTGTGATCCCCACTAACCATAGACTATTTTTCGAAGATATTGGCCTTCTAAAATGGGCGATTCCTTCTCTTACATTTCACTCGTTTGTTATAATAACAATTATGTCCTTAATTTCGAATTGTTTTGAATCTTTTAATACTTAAAATAATATATATGTATATATATAGAGAGAGAGAGAGAGAGGCGGCATTGGAGAAAGGGGCGGCATTTTTCATTTTTGTCCGGGGCGGCAAAACTGCTAGAGCCGGCCTTGCTACGGCACAGCATTCAGCGTCGCTAACCACTATACCGCATGGGTGACAATCACCCATCCGGAATAGAATATACATAAAGAGTTTAAAGTATATTTTATTATCAATGCCCAGACAAAAGCAGAATCAAATAAAGGTATAATCGAGGAACTCGTTATAAGTAGAAAAGTTGCTTTCTTCGTGATTTTTTAAGAATTCAAGTGTTCGAACGTTTATCTGGTCCGCTATGTTCATAAACAGAAGTCCGCGTTTCTAACCTATTTACTGGGTGGGTGGCCTTATTCAAAAGTAATGGAATGCATTTTCGAATATGTACACCTATTCAAATTTGTATAAAACAGTACATTGGAAATAGCTAAAATTTTATATTTGAAATTGATAACTCTTGATAGAGTCCTCTTAATAAGGCCTTTCTAATAAGCGATGTGTATATTTTCAAACTCATTATATTCCCATAGTGCAGGTGTGAGTATTAAGTCGATCGTGGTCGACCTGTGGACCGCCAAGATATTTAGGGATGACTATCTGAAGATTAGCAATTGGTTATTATATAGCGAAATATTCAATATCGGCAGGCAGCAAGCAGGCTAAGCCTTCTTCTCTGACTATAGCTGCGAGAACTAACATGAGATAAAAACAATGTATACTATTTTTTAATATATTCTGAATTGTTTCGAAACAAATGCGTGATTTGATAATTTTATGTTTAAGGCTAGCAATATTATGTTTGTATCTTAGGTTTTTTGCTTTAAACATATTCCGTATTTACTATTAAGTTATAATAAATATTGTAATCATTTTTCTTAGTTCACCCCACCTAGTCCCATGGGTAGATCGCGACACCTTGAAAAAATTAGAAGTAGACCGTACCCTGGAAAAGTTTGCCTGCACTTGCCATAGTAGATAGTGATAAAGAAAATAGAATATACATAATGTTGTTGCTGATGCCACCTGATCGGCAAAAACTGGATCGGGGCCCACGAAATTCGTCATGGCAAGTGGTTAAGTGACGGCTGTTGTTAGCAGTAGCTTTGAGCACTATACAGGTGACAGCACAATTGGGCCCATTTTCACCCCAATTTTGAGGTAGGACACCTGGGAGTGGTCAGGGGCCTCCCACCTCTCGTCCCGTTCCACCAACCTCACGCGAGGATTTGTGCCCATGCCGCGCAGGCACTATACATTTACAAACATCCATGTCTTCTCCGGAATTTGAACCCAGGACCTACGGCACAGCAGTCGGCAAGAAGTGAAGTGAGGTGAGTTTGGTGTTTTATGGCGCAAGAGCCAGTTTTGGCTGTACAGCGCCAAACATTCATAGATTTGTGGTCTGGAAGGGAAAAGAAGAAAAGGAGAAATTGGATGACAAGATGGAGGGTCAAAAATAGAGAAGGATCACTGGGGTACCCCGGGGTCGTGACACTCGTGTTTACCACAGATAATAAACCCTTTGGGAAAAGGAAAAGATCACTAGGGTACCTTGGGATTGACAGTCGGTACGACAATCGCCCATCCGGAATAGCGTATACATAAAGATTTTAAAGTATGTTTTATTATCAATGCCCAGACAAAAGCAGAATAAAATAATGGTATAATCAAGGAACTCGTTATAAGTAGAAAAGTTGCTTTCTTCGTGATTTTTTAAAGAATTCAAGTGTTCGAATGCGCGCGCGCGTTTATCTGGTCCGCTATGCTCATAAATAGCTTAAATCAGCGGTTCTTAAACTTTCAATCGCTGTGGCCTTACTTTATGTATAAGCGTGACATCGGGACCCCGAAGGTCTTGAACACCCCTCCATGATATCCATCGTATGGTTGAATGATTTAATGGTTCCTCTATAATCCTATCTGCTCCTTATATACAGGCTTCTTTTAACTACTAAATCTATATATATCTATATAACTATGTATATCAATATAACAAAAAGATCGTGTATACATCTAATAAAAAATATTACAAAATACTAAATACAAATAAGAAATCGAATTTAATCAAAGGAAAAACAAAGTTCTATTGTGTAAAAGTCTTTCAAGATCAGTATTAATTTATACATGCGCAACCTGGTCCATGTCTCGAACAAATGAGAACATAAATGTCTAAGAAAGGAAGATATTAAGATATGTTTTTGGAGAAATTCAGGAAAATGGAGCATGGCGAAGATCAAATTTCGAGCTCTATCAATCATATAAAGAATCTGATATTATTCACTTCATCAAAATACAACGAATTAAATGGACAGATCACGTTGTCAGAATGTTCGGAGACCTCACCACTAAAAAAGTCTTTGATGTTCGACCAATTTGCCCACGAAGAAAGGCCAGGCCAAATATTAGATGGGTTGATGGCCTAGAAAAAGATTTCCTAGTTTTTAGAACTAAGAATTGGAGAACACTAGCAGGAAGAAATCTGGTCTGGAAAAGGCTTCTTGAGAAGGCCAAGGTCCACCCTGGGCTGTCGAGCCACTGAGGAAGGAAGGAAAAACAAATAAGTAAATAATATACTCAATTGTATTAATTACCATTTTAAACGAGGATATTGATGCATTTCTTTCACAAGTGCTGTTATATCAAGTGTATATTTGAAATTTGCTGTCACAACTCTAGTTACATGCATTCCAGACGTTTTCTGTACTATTTTTTAAGAAAAAGAAGAGTTGAAAATGGTCTTTCATATAAATTAATAATTTGCAAAGCATCAGAATTTTCAGAGCTGTCATGTACAACTCAGAAAAATTTTCCAGTAAGTGACGTCAAAAGTTTGACACTTATTCTTGTAAATAAATTTGAAAGCTTCATCTGTGGAAATTTCTAACAGCTGCTTTTTTTCTACTGATTGGAGAATATCCTGTTCACACACATCTATTGCAAATGGATCTCTAATTCAGTTATTTTTCTGTTTCAAAGTTATTTCCTGTCATTTTTTTCTCTTTTATATGAGAGAACTTTGCGAACCCTAGAAAAGCTCTGGAGACCCATGGGAATCCTCAAAAAACAATTTAAGATTCATTGCCTCAAATGATTTTCCTCCTAAGTTGGCTTATTATATGGTCCACCTATACTTAAAGATTATATGCACCAAATCTCTCACACACACACACAACTTCAAGTTGTAAATTTATCTTTTTAATAAAAAATGTTTTCAATACTCATTTTTTTTTTAAAAAAAACAACATAAAAGTAAAAAATGTAGATTACACAACTTTTAACTTTAACTGTATACTTTATTGTACATCGAAGACTGAATATCTCAAAGAATGAAAAGTATTTTGTGATATGTTTGCACTTATTGTATCGAAATTGTTTGCTACTTAACAAGAAATACAAGGTAACCGTTTGAATAGAATACAAATGATGTTATTTTTGATTTCTTACATAAAAGAAATTACGAAACTCTTACTTAGTTAACTTAGCATTCCAGTGCTATAGTGTGTTACGTTTAACAATGTAAGACACGTTATTTTATTGACTTGAAATATATCGCTATTCCCTTTAGTCAAAAGGCCATTGATGAAGAGCCTCATAAATTAGAGATTTGGACCGATAATCATATTATCAACTGCTTTGTTACCTCATTCTCCTTACTTGTACATCAAATCAGGCGATGAATCTGAGAGCCAATTAAATTTAATGTGCACATATATTAGCTATACTCAATAAAGGTAATTGAAAGGACCCGAAACTCAAGCTCATGTTTCAATTCTTAGCAGTTCACCAAGTTCACGATTATAGGCATAGAGTAAAGGCGGCTCCTAGAGGCGTAGTTAACATAAAAATAATTATTTTAGCAAAAGGCATATGCCTGTCTAAATATGTAATAAAATGAGCTTGCAAAAACGGTTTATTTAAGGTATCCGACTACGTTCGGAACCATGATTTTAAAAAAGCGCATAAATGTATAATTTTCATGATATTTAGTGTCACTTAGTTTAGAATACATGTATAAAAATGTTTTAAGGACATTATGGCCAAAAAAATTATTTAAGTACAATATTTTGATAAAAAAATTAACACAGAATGACAAATTTTCAAAATATTCTCCTTTTGGGAAAAGTGCTTATATATTATAATAATACTTTGCCTGTTTATAGCTCAGACCTCTGTACAGAGGCTCACCTAGAATTTTTGAAACGCATAACTTGGAAGTCGGTTTATCCATGTTTTACGAAAACAGAAGGGAGAAATTTTAAGAAAATAAGCCGATAATTATTTCAAATGGATGTAACTCTGAAAAAAATGTGAATTTTTCAAAAATCATAGTTGAGCCTCTGTACAGAGGTCTGAGCTATATACAGGCAAAATATTAATACAATAGAAGCATTTTTTACAAAAAAAGAACACGTGGAAAAAATGTTATTCTAAGTTAATTTTTTGCCAAAATATTGTATTTAAATAATTTTTTTTGTCCGAATGCCCTTAAAACAATTTTATACATGTATTCTAATCTAAGTGACACTAAATATTATGAAAATTTTACATTTATATGCTTTTTTAAAATCATGGTTCCGAACGTAGTCGGATACCTTAACCAAATTCATGCATCATAACTTATTTACACTCTAGAAGTTTCTTAAAAGTATATTCTATAAATGGCTAATGTGTACAGGTAAAAAAAAAACCTGGGCAAAACCAAAAGTGTCATTAAGAGGATACATGACCCAAAAAATGATAAAATTATCGAATTTCTTTTTACCTCACTTTACTTGTGTGACTTTTCAAACTATGTGTGCACAATTTCGGAGATCTACCTAGATTGTTTAGTCACTTATATAACTTTTTTAACAATATGTCGAATTGAAAACTGAAATCGGAACACGTAACGTCTGCATTTTTTTTTTGCGTACTTGAAATCAGCGGTTCTTCAACTGTAGTCCATGGACCACCGGGACCTCGGCGCCTCTCTAGAGGGTCCGTGGAGTCTCTGATGTAACGTTTTTATTTCCCTCTTTTACAGATTCTGAAAGACCCCATGGAAAAACTGAAAGATGTGCTATACCAGATTAGATCACTAAATGTTTTCCCCAATGAAAATTCTCTACTAGAACATGTATTTTGATCAAGAATATTAAGTCGGAGAGGGATGATCAAAACCTTGGGGGCCACGCTGATACATAAAGGGCTGCCGCGGTGTTCGAAAGTTTAAGAACCGCTGCTTTAAATGGCGTTTTTTTCAGGTTTTTATATTTTGCTCATAATCATGTATTTAAAATCCATATGAATCTTTTAAACTTTTTCTGGTTGTTTTGCATAAGATATTTGATGGCTCTAGGCACAGAATAAGGATTTAGGTGAATAGGTATTCTTTCAAAAATTTACCAAGGTATATTAGGTGTTGTTTTAACCATTTTTAAAAGTATCCAACATGAAAAAAAATTATACGAATGAAATCATCACTTTTAATACCAATCTCACGCACAGAATTGTGAAGAACACATTTAAATAAAATTATTATAAGAAAATGGTCAAAAACATTAAAATTTGCAAATATAGTAAGTAATTTAAAATACTTTACGTGTAAATTTTTTTATGTAAACATATAAATAAAAAGTTATGTAAATGGTAACACGTGTAAGGAAGGAGTTTTTTGGGGAATAAATAAATTTATTATTTTTCACACGTAAATGAAATGAAAAAAACAAACAAAAGAAAACACCTTCTCCTTCTATGGTGAGTCTGAGTTTGCATTAGTTTGAGGTACAAGTAAAGGAAAAAAACACCTTGTAAAATAAGCAAGTTTGTATAAGTTTAATTCAAAATCTTATAAAGTTTCAATTAGCAAATGGGTGTGAGTTAACCTTAGTTAATAATAATAAAACTATAATACTTATCTGAAATTAGGGAAGTCAGACGCACTCGACCCGAAAAATGTCGCGCTTCTGACTATGGTAGCAAGACTACAAGTTTTATGCCAATATCGTAAATATCCCACGCAAAGTACCTTTCACCAACGCTATTTAAACCAACGCTGCCTTCAATGATTGTGTTTCAAACATCTCTTATGAAATTTTTTCACTTAACTAACCAGTTAACTGTGATTTACGAGTATACGTCGTGGAGAAGTTGCAGGATTTTGAATCATGGTGAGTATACTCGCCATGCGTAAAGACTAGAGACCATTAGCTATTTAAATTGTAATTTTTGAGTAAAACAAAACGTATTCTGAAATTTAAAAATGTTTAGAATATTTTGAGGTAATGCCAAAGTCAAACAAACAAATAAAAAAACATAAAAAAGTTTTAATCTCATGCGTTCCTGTATGCACAGGTTGAAACTGCGTTTAAGTTCGCATAACGAAATCTTTTATGTGCGAAGATAATGTGTTTTTGAAGTTATACTTCTTTTGAGGCTTTAGAGAAATAGGATGAGGGTAAATTTTTACAATGCGCGAGCACCCCGTCACGAATGCGAAAATGCTTTGTCTAGAAATATACAGAACGGGACGGGAACCGGGGATTTAACTATCGTCAGTCGAAAGCTCTACCACTGAGCTGTACACCCCGTGTCTGAGAACCTTTGATTTGCGTTCCGTAGGAACAGATACGAAAATGCTTTGTCTAGAAATATACAGAAGGGGGCAGATCATTCCCGCCTTCAAAATCCTCAAAACAAACTTTTTCTCTTCACTTCCCTGAAGAAGACTCTCTGGTTTGAACCGGGGACCACTCGATCTGCAGTCGAATGCTCTACCACTGAGCTATCCCTTCGCGCCAGCGAACCTTTGCTTTGCGTTCCGTAGGAACGGATACGAAAATGCTTTATCTAGAAATATGCAGAATGGAACAGATCATTCCCACCTTCGACCCCCTTCCCATATTATTGGTCCTATTGTCCCAGTGCGGGGGTGTTTAAATTTAATTAAATCGTGATTACCTCAGGTTTGGCCTGTCCGATTGCCTGTAGGTTAGTATCGTTCAACTCTGCTCGTGACCGCCTTTCGTCCTTGGCCCAGCTTGCCCTGCTAAAGATTTTTAGAAATATTTTAATCTTTTTACGCCAAAGAAGTATAACTTCTTACGCACTTACATAAATACACATACACTTTTTTTTCAATGTTAGCCTAAAAAAGGCAAAGGCAAAATCATAATTTTTTTATAATATGGTTCCTTAAGGTATATTCAGCCATTGGACAAATTCATGACGCGGACCTAGCGCTGATTTCACTGATTATTGTTGTCTCGAAATTACCTAGTTGTCGAGTGGTGTAAATGCCAATTGTTTGATGTTATAATCATGTGCTGATATTATAGTAAAGGTCCAATGGCGTGTTGCCTAAAGAACAGTTATTTTATTAAGACGGAAAAGGCAAAGGTGCTTTCTGGTAAGAGGACTGTGATCATCCCTAAAGCACCAACTCCAGAACGTTCTTAGTATATCGATATTTAAGATTTTATTACGTTAAGAAATAATGCATATTATTTGGCAGTAAAGTAGGAAGTAAATCAGTGTGTATTTAGGTCTCTCAGTGTGGGAATTTTGACAGTTGGGGGGACCGTGGGCCTGATGAACCTACGACCAAGCTAAATTACTTCATAGCCGGTACATAGACACTCAGTACAGTAAGTATTAGTAATAAAATTGACAATTTTATAATATTAACCCATCTTTTTTATTTTATATAAAATTTGAACAGCGATACTTACTCTGTGATTGACCAATATACTCGTCATCGCTTGATTTCCATGACACACATAGTTGAGCGCTATCAAATAGGTTAGTTAAGGTATCCGACTACGTTCGGAACCGTGATTTTGCAAAAGCGTATAAATGGATAATATTTTAATGGATAATATATGGATATATTATTAAACAATTTTATATATGTATTCTAATCAAGTGACACTAAATATCATGAAAATTATCCATTTATGCGCTTTTTTAAAATCACGGTTCCGAACGTAGTCGGATACCTTATTTGTTAAAAAGTTAATAGTTATTTACATACGCCACGGTCCCTTCACTGAAAAAGGTTTTCAAAAAATCAAACAATTTATAAAAAGCCTTTATTTTTGAGGATTGCGTAGAGAAAACCCGTAATAATTCTTACATTTAAAAATGATAGCAAAATATTTTTGCTTTAAAATTTTTGGCATCGAAATCTATTAGTTTGAGTAGGAAGTGCTTTGGTATTTATCATATTTTTCATTTTCCTGATAGAATTACCTCAATTTATCCCTTTATCTACCGATGGTACTAAAAAGTACCACTCACTTTCAAATTACATAGAATAACCATTTTTACGAATACTCTGGCGAACACTCTCTTTGTATTTCACTCTTCCAGGATACATGAGAGCACAGGTTCTATGATGAGTATTTTGGCGGGAAAGATGAATAGTTTTAAGACAAGTTGCGTTTTCAGCAGACATTTTGATCGGATTGCGAAGATTGCCATTTCTGTTCCGAAATAGTATTTACTGTCAAAAGGTAAGTGGCTTTTTTTTGTATGTTAGTGAAGACCTTAGAAAACGATTTGACTCTTTATTTTAAGTGAGCAGTTTATATAATTAATTTTACTTAGGAGTACTTGTAAGTACTGACAGCCACTGGGGGTTAGAGCAAGAACTTTGTTTTTTGGTGGTCTATGTAACTTATTATTTTTAGTTGAGCACAGTAGAGTCATCACGATAGTTATACAGAGTTATGCCTATTTTAGTATTTTTTTTACTTAACATTTATTTTTCTTTTATTGTTTTATTTCAACGTTTTCAAAAAATTTGAATCCGAGTTAATTTGTTTTTTTACTACATTATTAAATGAAATATCTATAATGTATTCAAAAATTAGCAACATTCCAATTTCCTTATTTGTAACTGAGATTTAGCAATAATAGGAAGTTTTCAAGTTGATATTATTTTTATTACTTTTCTTTTCGTTGAGTGTTTAGAAAAAAGAAGCTCAGTCTCTTTAAGAGGCTTTAAATTTATTACAAAACCAACCATCTGAAAGAAATGATGCACTAACCGATGATTATTCAGATGAAGAAGTCCCAGCAAATTATCTGCTGGAATTTTCATTCAATTCTTAGGATGACAATCAAGAGATTGAAGAAGACTCAAGGTGTAGCAGTTCATGTTCAGGAAATACAGTATTTCTTACCCCAGAATTCAGTGCTTTAAAATACATTTAATCGAAACCTCATTCAAAATGTTCAACGTGTAATGGGCTTTTGTGTATTAATAAAAAATAGAAAAACTGTTTCTTTGAACATCATCAAATTACAATTAAGTGTAAAACCTGTATTTATGCGTAAAAAAAGTATACAAGTTTTAAAAATTGTATATTTTTCAAAAATAAATATTTTGTGCTGTAGAATACTAGTGTTCTCTGGTTAGTTGGCACTTTTAAGAGTTCAAACTCCGTTAAAAAGCAATTTAGTCTATTTGTATTATGAGACTATTTTAGATCTATGTGTAGTGACGGTACTTTAAAGTGCCAATTTAATTAATCAGCTCTAACGGATTAAATTTTCCAAAGTTGAGTATTTTATTTATATATATCCCTTAATTTTCAAAGTAGGGATTTTTTAAAAAAAATATTCCATGAAAATAATTGCAGTAAACCATAATGCGGTAGATAAAGTGTTGTGAAAAAAATAATTCAAAACAACAACGAAAAAAGACATGGAGCTATTTTCTAGCTCCTAATTTATTAATATTTATTTTTTTTTCCTTTATAGCTGTAAGATGTTTTAAAAAAACCTTTAATACATCGTTAAACGTATTATAGAATCAATTAAACGATCTACCAAAAATCATATTTATTTTTCAAAATACATTATGTTCCAAATATTAAAAATAACCTATCACTTTCGATAACGATATCATTAAATCATTTTAACATCTCGGGTAGGAGTTGATAATTAGGCCAGAAATAGCAGATAATTAGTTTTCACATTAATCGATAAAATTTCAGCAAAGGTTAAAAGTAATTAGCAACTATGAGGTGAAAATAACCTAATATATTATTAGATGAAATAACAAATATATTTTTCGGTGGCTGAAATTATAATTAAATTCATTTGATAAATATTTTCTCATATTTTGTCTCACTGCTTTTATTGAGAAAAATTTTCTCTTTAGTAGATGAAATATTTGTTTTTCCGTTACTTTTATATTTCTATCAAGGAAAACTTAATGAGAGAAAATATGCTGATCTATGATGCATTTTGAATTGGATTCTAAAAATACCAAAATATCAGCTAAAATATATATTATTAAAAGTAAACTTACACATTTATATGAGACAAGATTTATTTCTGTGTGGATCCAATTAGTTTTCAGACATGTTTACTGAAAATTTTATGTTGATGTTTTATTGCTATAACTAACAAGAGACATCATTTTCAGGTAAAACAAAATAATAATTTTTATTAGATAAATTTCATGAAAATTCAACACTAAAAATAAAAATGGGTTTTAAAAGTGTAATTGAACTAAAGAGGAGCGCTAAGAACGATTTGTATGGAAGGTATCCCCCCCCCTCCCGTCCTTGCTGCTTATTCTCGAAAAATCCGCTTAGGTCATAGATCGTAATGTTTTAGATTTTTCCAGCAATTTCAAGAAGCACCCACATGGTCAAAAAGTCACCAAAAATGGTCCTCAAAATGATGCCAACTGGGTCGTATCGCCAATATTTGGCCAAATTTCCTTCGAAACACTATTATAATGTAAGGGACGGTGTTGCTTATGAATATCACAAATAGAGCTACGTAAGCATGTAAATTACAGTTTTACCAGTAGATCAATGAGTATGAACATTTGTATATTTTGTACAATGGGGGTTGATCTACCATTGGCTGGAATAGTATTATCCCCCTCCTCCTAGTTTCTAAAATTCTCCACTAAAAATCTGTTCTTTTTAAATACCTTTATTATTTTGCGAAATATTTTTCAAAATTTAACATTTAAACTTTATTATTGATATAAATTATTATTATGAATATTTTATATAAGAAAATAGCATATATTATATTAAATAAGATTATGTTTGCATATCATTACTTATGCAGATATTGTCTTGATAATGAGTGTTCAAGAGCCTTTTAAGATAATAAAAGACCAAAATTGCTTGATTACTTCTTCACTGAAATGTAAATTAAATTTTCCCTAATTGTTATTAAATTTTATTATTTACTTGTCTAAGTGATAATCAAATTAACCTCCTATTGTCAAGATAAAGTTAAAAAACGTATGCTAAATATCCACATCCTTCATTTTTTCAGACATTTGAAGTCAATTGTAATCACTGAAATTTCTTTTGGACCTAAGATGTAAGTGGTTTTACCTTAGTTTCAAGAAATAGATTTAAATTTAAAACACGTTATCCAAAGTCCTTTGAAATTGGTACTAGATTATTTCATCAGTTACATATAAAAACCAACATAAGTATTACATACCCCTCAATTCTATTTGACCGAACATTTTGTTTATACGGAGGGCTTGCAAAAATTTTTACCAATTAAAAAGGATCTGTTTGTATGAGAGACATGTGATTAACAGATTAATATTCACCACAAAACGGGATTTTGAAAGACAAATTAAAAATCGTAATAATAGGCACATTAGTACAAATGACTCTATGAAAAATAAGTATATCGCTAAAAGAATATTAATGTACAAAAATGCTACTGAATATTTCATGTATACTATTTACAAGCAAAAACAATGGTTTGATTTTATAGAGATTGTAAATGTGTACGAAGTACCTATTTATGGAAACATATGACGCGAATCAAACATGCTCTCAAAAGGCGTAGTGGCTCTTCTTATCTTGCTGCCTAATGTGGACTGAAGTCACATTCAAGGTTATTTTAATTAGTAAATAAGCCTTCGGGTTATTACATAAACCTGTTAGTCACCATCGTTCTTTTAAGGTACCCTTCTACGTTCGGAACCAGGATTTTGCAAAAGCGTATAAATGGATAACATTTATGATATTTAGTGTCCCTTAGATTAGAAAACGTATATAAAATTGTTTTAAAAATATTATTACAATTACAAATTATTTAAGCACAATACTTTGACAAAAAATGAACATAGAACGACCCATTTTCAAAACATTCCCCTTTTATGAAAAATGCTTCTATGACAATAATATTTTGCCTGTATATAGCTCAAACATTTGTAAAGATGCTGAACTAGAATTTTTGAAATATCTAACGTAGAAGTGGATTTATTCATATTTTTCTAAAACAAAGAGAAGAAATTTTAAGAAAAAAACGCAGATATTTATTTCAATTGGTTGTAAATCTGAAAAAAATGTGAATTTTTCAAAAATCCTTGTTCAGACTCTTTGGAGAAGTCTTTACTTTATATAAGCGCACACATAAAATATTATTATTATAGAAGCATTTTTTACAAAAGGAGAATGTTGTGAAAAAAAGCTTATTCTAAGTTAATTTTTTGCCAAAATATTTTACTTAAATAATTTTTTTCTAATAATGTGTGTGTCCTTAACACAATTTTATACATGTATTCTACTCTAAGTGGAACTAAATATCTTGAAAGTGATGCATTTATAAGCTTCTTTAAAATCACGATTCCGAACGTAGTCGGATACCTTAACCTCTTAAAATAAAGCCTTATTGGTTAGTTGGCAGTAGTAGAAACGCTCCCGAGTTCACTGAAGCACCCTTCCAACCAGGTGAAGAAAAGTTACTATATTGCCTAAATTTATTGTTAGGTTCATAATTAATTCCACGGATGTAAACATTTGCGCCATAATAGGTGCAAGTTAACTTTATACTTAATGTTGTCCTTTCTAGATTACATAACGGAATGAACTGGACTCGATCGCTTGACATACAAGATGAAGTTTCACTGCACTCAAAATCCGATACTCTTCCCATATTCTGAAGGTTTCGAAGACATAGATGATCTCCGAGATCATCAGATCTCACTCTTTGTGATTTTATGTGTGTACAGATTTCTGATCATGAGTATAGAGGATATTCCTAATCCTTTCTAGATTTAAAACACCGTAATGTGTTAGAAGGCAGCACCCGTTTAAATTGTAGAGTATCGGGTGTAATAGTACGATTTCACTCAATAGTAGAATATGATAATTTTCCTTTTAAACAGCTGTAACTGCAAATTCATATAGAATAAAATGGTTCATTTTACAACTATTGCTTCTCCCTCCGCCCCTTTTTCTGCTTCCCCACATTGTCGAAATTTTGTGTCATACAAAATTAGGTGCCATTGTAGAAATAAATTTACAAATGATATTCTTCTGTGTAAAGTAGATGTTTTAATTTGAGGTGATTAGAATTTTTGCTAGTGTAGATGGTAGCATTGGAATAACAGGTTAATCATAATCACGATTGATAATCTTGATATACTCAAACCAGACAGCAGTGAATGGTACCATCATTCTCAAGAATTTGCAGATGTGCATTTAACACTAGAATGCATGAAATCTTGTCACTCAAGAACATATTTAATTTGTCACATTACTAATGCACTTTAAGGTGGATTTTTCTGTTCGTAGAGAGTTTTTCATTCTTCCTGCTTCTTTTACTCTGTAGCTATTTTCCAGTTAATGCTTCGATAAATGTAAGGATTTAATAAGATTTTTTTTCTCTTCATATACCATTTAAAAATAATCCAAGTGTATATGGCAGCAATGTTAAAAATTATTATAAAATATGATTATCATCTGAGACTTGTTTTGACTGAATACTGCCTTGTTATTTGATCAACGCCATACATTGAAGCATTATGAAATGATGTATTTTCTGAATTGGTTGCAATTGTAATGTCTGAATGCATAGAACTTAGAATTATTAAGTTATTTTTTTTTCTTTTTCATTTCACATGTACAATTTATAAATATTGAGACTGATTCTTCATTTTTCATAATTCTTGAATATAATGCTGCTCTTGCGGTGAATTTATGTAATTTCAAATTTCTCGTCTGACCTCGTTCACCCCGCCAACTCACCTCGTCCATTTTTCTTTAGTTTCTTTGTCAGCTAAAAAGACGAAAAAAAAAATCAACAGTGACATTTCTTTCCATATATTGTGAAATGGTTGTTTAGTTTTAAAACCATATACTCTAATAAACCATATACTCAGTTCACCTTAGACCTTGTTATTCATTTTTTCCTAGGTATGGAGATGCTTTCAAAATATGTTGTCAATTTATGAACCTGCAATTATCCTAATTATTTGTCCATATTTATCTGATTCCAGTTCTATAAATTGAGCAAATGGACACTGAGCCTTTCTTGAGAAATTCACTATATTGTTGTTTTCAAACTCCAAATCAAACATAAAGAATTAACTTATAGCTATAACAATAATGCAACAATACATAAATGCATTTTAAATTACTTTCGAACGATGCAAATATTCGTATAGATCAAATTCAAAAAATAAACCCATTTATGCTCGCAATTTTTACACACTTTCGTTTTTCAATTAATACAAATCAAATGAGAAGTTTAAACGTTGAGATCAGAACTATAAGAGACATGACCTTATAAGACTTGTAATTAATGCAGTTTTAAATTAATGGACATTAAATTACAATTTGTACCGTTGTCAATAGCAACTGCTCGTTTATCAACTATTCAAGAAATATTTCTTAGGTTCAACATCTGAAAGCTTTAAAATGAATTAAGGATTACCGCGTTGCCCTGTTGCTAAAATCTGGAATGTGATCAAGATACGGGGAATGTTAACTTACTAAGACAGTTGAAAACTCCTGAAGTGTTCTATTTTACTCTAGCACTTCAGAATAATACCTTTTTGATGCTTAATTATCGAAATTATAAATTCACAGATATCTATAATTTAGACTAATTGTTGTATTATTGAAAAAAATAATTCAAAAAGTATTACGTTCACTTTTTTCTTAAATCAAAATAAAAGTTAACAATATTATTTTTAAAACATAGCTAGACTCCGATAATACATAAAGAAACTTTTTCAATTCCTACTATTAGCTCGCACTCTCTATTTATTTATTTATCTTGATGGAATTTTCAATAGTTAATTAAATGCATTTTAAAGCGCACAATTGAGCTGAAATTTTATATACAGGATTATTTTGGATGACAATAAAGTAATTTAATTCCAATTAATAAAAATTAATTAATTAAAACTAATTATTTAAAGAATTACAAATACAGTCACGTTAGCATCATTTTTGTCGACTTGTGTCAAAACTTGAAAAGGTTTTTTTTTTCTCACGTTTTAAAGCATTCAGTTGTACCGAAATTTTATATACACGATTTTTTTGGATGAAAATACGATACATTAATGATAATTAATAAAAATTATTTAACCAATTAATGTTGTGATTCTTCCATATGTATTTACATATTTATATAAATTTTAACTATTTAATAAAAAAGTAGCTAAAATAAAATATTTCTTTGTTGATCTAAGTAGGAACTGACTTAATTTTTTTTTATATTACTTGTTTCAATAAGCTCGATACTCAGCCTGACGAGACGTTATGTGGACCGTATTTCAACGCATAAGAGACATACAATGTGTGTGTAATACCATACCCATCATACCAACCATGTAATATTAAGTTTTTGTAAAGTGAGTATTTTTTTATAATTGCTCCAAGGAACAAAAATCGTAGTTTATATACATAGTATCAAACATACACAATCTTTTTTTGTCCTTTATCTTTTGTTTAATAAATTGGTTTCATGAATAAGTCACGTTTGTTTTATTTCTGAACCTTTATTTGTCTTAACTAGCATTATCCCCTTGATTTATATACATGAGTGTACATTGATTTTTATACTGTTTGTTTTTATTTCGTGCCCAATAGGGAACAAATTCATAGAAATAAAATCTTTCCCCAAAATCTAAGAGTTCAGCAGTCTATTTTGCAT
The DNA here is from genome assembly GCA_019973955.1 of Trichonephila inaurata madagascariensis. Lineage (NCBI taxonomy): Eukaryota > Metazoa > Arthropoda > Arachnida > Araneae > Nephilidae > Trichonephila > Trichonephila inaurata. The sequence goes on along the minus strand of BMAV01014692.1, from coordinate 146,479 downwards.
AATATTGCCCACTTCTGATTAATATAGTTTTTAAATCAAATCTTGAATTTAGGAACATTTCATTTAGACACTTTGTATATAATTGATAATTTTATTTCGATTGCTGTTAGAAAACGAGATTTATCACAACTTAAAATACGGTAAACACACAAGGAATAAATATACAGAATGATTATTCAACCATAATTGTGCTCAACAACGTCTCAATTTTCTTTACGGAAACACTGTTTGCATGTAAAATGTAGTATTTCGAACAATATGTTCGCATCAAAGGGGCATTTCTTTACGATTCAAGCTAAGGTTCCACTCAAAAAAAGGAAATTTCAAATGAATTTATAGTTACAAAATCATATGTGAACTAAATTTACAATGCAGTTGGAAAAACATATTTCTCCCCCTTTTAGCACCGGTTTAACTACTTTAATTTTTCTTAGTGCTTCTGATATTTAAAAATATTTTCAAATAGATATGTTTTTCTCATTAATTTTAAGTGCATGAGCTGAATTGAAATCTGGAAATAGATAACAGCAAGAAGAAAAGATTAAGGTCCAATTCTATATATTCTAATTCTTTATATATTCAGAAATATTGTTATTAACTATATACAAAGCAACAAATTTCTAGTTTAAAAAAATCAGAAAAAAAAACTATAAACTCTTTTCTAAATATCGATTAATTCAGAAATACCGAATTAATTTTATAAATAGTTATTTGAATAAAGAAATTTTCAAAAGTAAGAATTAAAATTCCTTAGAATAATAATAGTTTATTATTAGAAATTTATCATTTTTCGTAGATATACTTACCTTCATATTCTAATATTAAATAAAATTACATATTATTATTTTTTAATTCATATATAACTCTAGTGTGTTACTAAAATTATGGTAGTGTGTAAACACTCTTTTTATTTTTTTATTTCTATTCTTTTCATACTTATTGTTAGTGCTACAATTCAGCCATTCCCTTGATTGAATTTGCATTTGGGTCCAGAATCTGGCAATACACCTTATTTATTGTACTCAGATTTAGCGTGGGCCCTGTATTTTTGAATGCAATTTGCAGGTAATTTACCTTTATCTTGCAATGGATTTAGATATTCTATCCATTATTTTCAATAGGTTTTTGCTCAGTATTATTAGCATAAAAGAGAAAAGTTGGCTGGCCATGAAATATGTTCAACCCCACTTTTATATAGATTATTTTATATATTAGCTGTCATAAGTCAGCAATGTTTATAATGCTGTAGAATCCTTTTTTTTATAATTTAAACCCTGTTATAATTTTAATTTCTCATATATCCTTCAATATCTGGTTATGTTACAATCTCAGTTTTTTTCGGTTTTGATTGATGAATGTTCATCACTCATTAGTAGAGAAATTAGATTATATATACATATATATATATATATGTGTGTGTGTGTGTGTATACATAATTTAAGTTATTTTTATTTATATTTTCCTTCCAAGTATTGACATTTTAGTGTCTAACACAGCGCTTCTCATACTTTCAATATTTTCGACCCAATTTTCAATCATAATGTTCATCGTGCCCTCCTCCATACAATAACAATGCATTGAATTTAATAATAATATACTTTGACTGCTATACGACTAAACTCCCATACGATTTTAATTATAAACCGTACACATTATCAAGATAAGTACTGAATTTCGTATGTAATGTTATACTTGACAAGCCCAGGGAGTCACTGGTAGTTATTAAAATTTTTTTTAACTTAATACTGTTAAATTAATTATCAAATGCAGTGCGCCGTAAGTATACATTTATAAGTACATTATATCAGTCTAAATGTGTGTTTTATTTTTTTATTTTATTAGAATGTGTTTTATTTTGCTTCCTTTCAGTAAATTAATAATTTTTTTGAAATAATTTGTTTGGTTTCAAATTTTTGATATGCTTGAAACTCCGCTCAGGCTTATCACGCCCCCAGGGCGCACCCCACAGCTTGAGAAGTGCTGGTCTATCAGTTGAGTTTGATATTTTACATAATTTTTTTCAGTAAATTTCAAAAATGTATATTAAAATTAACTTATTTAAATCGACATTATCAATAATCCCAAGTATTTTTTCTAGTAAAATGTTATATTCAATGGGAGATAGATTCTAAAGAGTTATCCAGTCAAGCTGAAAAAAAAAGTTTTAGTACACGCGAATCTTAATTACATTAGAATTCAATCAATACTCATCAACTGAAAAGTTTCACTGTTGTCAATAGCAACTACGCGTTTGTCAGTAATTAAGGAAAAAATTTCTAGAGATTGGCATTTGTGAAACTTGTAAAATAAGGGCTTGGTTAGCTATGGAATGTCGTTGCTAGACTAATAAGATCGGAATGTGAAGCTAGGTAGGAGCATATTTCCTCGCATGGATGAAAATTCCTTATATTCGCTGTTCTATTCATTAATTTTCCACTGAGTGCTCCTCCATCATTTCTATGTTTTTAGAAGTGCAAGTAAAGATTTGTTGTTCGTTTTTGAGCAAGGTGTATTCTATGGAATCCGAGGCTTTATTGATTTACCTTAAATACCCGAAGTTTACTTCTATTTTGCTCTTAAAACAAAAAAATGTATGGTTCAAGGGATATAGTGAATTAATGGTAAAAAATTATTCCTGTTATTTAGATGTTCTATTGATTAAATAATAATATAAATAAATTCAAATTTAAATGACATAAAATGAATCATTTTAAACAGTCAATTCCTGAAATCGAATACTTAAACTAATGAAAGGTTTATTTTTCTAAAACATATAATTGGCAGCAACAAAGTCTATTTTAGTTCATTAATCACTTTAGTAATAGAACATACATTAGTGCTTAGATATTAAACTACAATTTGCTTCCTGTACTTCAACAATTTAAGAACATAAAGTAGTTTCAGAACCATAGCATGATTGAAAACTTCGTTCTTCACGAGTTTATCAGAAACTTACTAAATAAGAAACAAATAATATAAAACATTGAATACTGTAATTCTGAAGTATTCTTTATTAGGAATAATAACAATTTAAATTTTAAAGATATAGTTGTTAAAAAGTACAACAAAATGTGTTTTTATTCAAACGAAATAGGTTCCTTGGCATAAAATAGGCTTAACGCTTTCAATTTTGTGTCACGCGATTGTATATAATCCATTCAAATATTCCAGACCATATAGAAAAATCTTTTACAATAGAAGCCTTCCGATTACCAGCAGAATGCAATTTTAAGGGCACTAAGTTTTTGAAGAGGAAAATTTGAGTTATAACCCTAGTTGCTTGTAACATTGATTCTGAATTTTTAAAAGCTTACAAGAAAATAAAAACAAAACCGAAATTATAGTTAAAATTTTTATTTTTAAAATTAAATCAAACATCAAATTTTTTAACCACATATTTGGCGTACAATTTGCATCATCTCTCCACTTGCTCAATTTTCATGTTTTCAAAATTTTGAATAAACAAATGTAAGGAATTATTTCATGTCAAAAAATATTTATTTTGTTGTAATTTTTTTTTATTTTTTTTAAAAAAATGATAAATAAAGGATATAATGGAATAGTCGAGTTTTATGGAAAAGGGGATTTAAACCATTAGAAAACTAGCTAAGACTTCCTAAAACGTAATTATTTTTAACTATAAAAGCTATATTTTTAAAACTACATGAAAATCAATTCTGTTTGGAGTCTATTTGGAAAAGTAACTAACACAACCTTCCTCTGTTTCAGTACATTCAAGGTGAAGCCCACATAAAATAGCTAAATCATTGAATCCAAATTTCCTCGCGTTGAACTTCTAAGAATTTTCTATTACTGAAGATACATTCAGTGTCTTTGCTTTCCGGTTCTTTAATTAATGACAATAAGTCCATTACAGAGGATCCATTAGAATAGAACGATTCATTGATGCTAATACTGGAGTCATCTCTAATTCTAAAACTTCTGCCTGATTTCTTAAAAAAGTGTCTTTGAATGCTATTTTGTTCTGAAGTCTCTGGTTAATTATTTTTGTTCTTTTATTTTAGTTTGCCCTCTAATGCTTTTTTTTTATATGGGAAGTACGTTACCATAAAATTCTAGCTTTTATGCCTTTATACTTAACCCGGGAGAAGACGCGCACTCGATATTAATGTTAGTGGCCGCGGAGTCATTTCAATCCTTTTTATACGATTATATTTATTTTACACGATAAAAATCGTAATCCCACTGAATAATTTAAATAAGAGAAAGTATACTTACCTATTTTTAAGGGGGGAAAACGAATCAAACTGAACTAAATTGTTTCAAATGTGTGTCACTTTATCTTACTTTTGTATGCTACAAATTGTTTTCTGGTGGTGACAAATTCCAGACAATTTTCGCTGACATTACAGAAATGATATTCGCAGGCAAAACTGTCATATTGTGTTCTATTGTTGTTTTATTGTCCTTTGATTATCGATAAACACCGTGTTGAACTTTTCCTTGATTGCGTCTTTTTGACAGGGCTCATTGTGTCTTATGGTACACTTTTGGTTTCATATTTTTTTTATATAGCTTTTTAGATTACATTTGAAAATTTTTCTTTTTAATCAAACGTTTCATGTTCATTACTTTGCTGAAATTTGCTTTCGCTACTATGATTAATATCAATTATTTCATCAGATTCTTTCTTTGCTTCATTAATTTCAGCTTCCTCTAATAATGGTTGAGTTTGACCATTTCTTTATATATATATATATATATATATATATATATATTCTGTTCATTTACATTTATAAACCTTAATGAGTCGTAAAACATAGGGCTGCGGTAGCCCAGTGGTTAAGGTATAAGACCATGGCAGGCATATCAGGAGTCCGAACCCAGTACCACTAAAGACCCGCCGTGTAGGGCAGCAAAGCACCTTAAATCTGTCGAGAGCCCAAACGTCCTCCCATTGGTGTGGTGTGGTAGTTAGGAGACGGGGTGCCAACTCAAGTGTCGTAAACGTCAGTTGACCATGATTCAAAATTACTTTGTCCGTCGCCAAAAGCCCTCGTGTATCTGAACAGTGCGATGTTAATATTCATTCACTCACTCACTAATCCTCTTGGGGAATCTTTGGGCTAGCATTTGCGTTTAATTCACAGCCATGCCTCTCAAGAAGAAACCCTGACATGTAGATTAGTTCGACTATATAAAGTCAGAGTTTTGTAATTGTAAAAGGAGAAGGAGCTGAGAAACTGTTGCAGTCGATACGAATGTGAGTTATATTAAAATTGATTTTCGTAACTTGACTTAAGAGCGATGTTTTGCCACTGTATTAAATTAGTGGATTGGAAATTTGTAGTCAACGATAGATTAGGTTAAATAAAAATTGGTTACATGCGCTTGTTCACTTACGGTTTATTGCTTTCTCCATATCATCTCCTAGGACAGGGGTCGCGAACCTTTTTGAATCAACGTGCCATTTTTTTTCTAAAAAGGTGTTTAATGGGGTATAGACGTGCCACCAAATATTCACTCACTCACTCACGTACAGAATAGGAATGAAAACCACTAAGTCGTTTACAGCGGATTAATGGAGCTGTTCATAGAAAATATTTTTAAAAAAAGTAGCCCCGGTGAAATCAGTCACCAAAAGTACTTTAAGATTGTAAAAAATAATGTTTGCCACTCTAAAAAAAAAGAGAGAGATGTGACAAATACATTTTAGCTCTCTTGAAGACTGCCATATAGAAGGATACTGACAAGATCATTGGTAGCAAACAGAATTTACGATTTTGTGACCCTGGGGTGAACCTATGCTCCACACGACAACTCCTGGATTAATTTCTGTCTTCTTAGAAATGGTGGTGACATCTGTACGAAATGATCAAAATTCAGTGACTTAGACGTATTAGGGATAACGTTATCAGAGCTCTTGGAAGAGTTGAGTTGAGTTGAGTTTGGTGATTTATGGCGCAAGAGCCAGTTTTGGCTATACTGCGCCAAACATTCATTGGTCTGTGGTCTGGACGGGAAAAGAAGAAATTGGATGACAAGATGGAGGGTTGAAAATAGAGAAGGATCACTGGGGTACCCCGGGGTCGTGACACCCGTGTTTACCAAAGATAGTTAACCCCTTGGGAAAAGGAAAAGATCACTAGGGTACCTCGGGATTGTGACACCAGTACCCACCTAAAGAAGATGAGCTCCTTGAGGAGAGCTCTTGGAAGAACAAGCCTGAGGTGAATCAGAGCTTGTTGAAGATTATGGAACAGGGTTATTACGTGGGTTTATGGCCAGAAACCTAGAAGCAGTGAGTGTAGAAGCAATGAATTCTCCACTGCCAAAGGCATTTCTGAGGAGAGGCTATATACCAGTCACTTTGAAGTCGTTTACTGCTATGTTTTGGTCTAGTCTATAAATCCATTTTTAACTAACAGAATAGCTATGTTTTGTTTCCATCGCACTACTTTCAACTTTTAAAAAAATGTACTTTAGTTTTAAATGAGGCTATACTACCATTTATATAATTAATAACTATTGTTTAGACATGAATATTAAACTCAAAACTCATTTTTAGCTTTATTTTTATTGTCGGGTTATATGGAATACTATACATTTACGTCGAGCATAATGGAATACGTAGTATTCCATAATACCCGACACACCGTCTTGGAAAAAATGAACCTTAAAACAAAAAAACAAAACATTGTCAGCTAAAAAATGATCACATTAATACGAAATACAATTCTTTTAGAGTACATTTTGCTTAACTTTAATGTCCAAGTCACATGTGTATTAATCGGTTGAAATGTTTGAAATTTTACCCGCAAAAACTTTTGAAATCGTGTAATACATTTTGGTCTGTTGCGCGTAGTATGGCAACATTAACAGGTCAACTCTCACTGCAATGCATCATGTGAGCGCCTTTATTCATTAGTTCAAGATTTTTCCTTGTATTAGCAGCTACAAACAGAGTCAAAACTTCGGCATTCCATTTTACCCGACTATTCCATAATACCCAACTCTAATCTACGTTTTAGCTAATTTTGGCATCAAAAATGAACACTCTATACATTTTAGTAGTTATATTTATATAATTTTGGGGAAGCTCAGCTAAAATAAATATCTTTATAGTTTAAGTATAACTAATAATAACATACTTTAGATATAATTCGTTATATAGAATAAAAAAGCACATTAATTAAATGAAGCTATTAATATAAACTGTTATACAAAGAGAGAGTAATTTTGAATAATCAAATTATATAATCATGGCACTGTAAATATGTAATCGTCCCTCCACCATAAAGGAGTTTACCCATAAGTGTTTAGAATGATTGGTGCTCAGGTTTTTTGGGGTAAATCATCACTAAGCATTTTAAAATGGTTAGTCAGTAATCCATGTAACAGAATGTAAGATCATGACCTTGAGCAGGTTGTGTTTGTAGTTTGTAGATGAATTCCTTTTAGAGATTTACTTGTATTTGTTTTCTAGGTATACCATACCCTTTCTCGTTTTAACATATTTCCCGTCATACCAATCAAGCATTTAGTAGATATGGTGCATTATCTCTCGTACAACAAAGAGTTTCAGAGACTGAGAGTCTGATACAATTTCTACAGATGGGAAAAAGCTTAACTTATGACGATGGGGAAATTGATGATAAAGAATATAGCAATAATAATGATTCATCATTAGATGCTGGCACTGTTACTGAAGTTAATGATTAGTAATGGTTGAACTGATTTTTGTGCTGGATGAGATAGCAAAATGAATTGGATATGTTAATAAATAATGGTAAATTGTAGCTTTGTATTCTACATCCCGAAGTACTAAGAGTGTGGTCCGACGGTTATATATTTTTCTTTGCAATAAGGCCAAGAGCTCCTTTGAAAAATATTTTTCTTGTACAATATCAAACCATAATTTCTTTCTTGAAATATTTAGAATCTCAACTGACAGAAGAATGTACATAATATAAGAGTCAATAAGCTATGCTTCGTAAAAAAACTTTAAAAAGAAATTGACATCTGAAAAGTGTATAGAACCCCCTACTAAAAGGCCAAAGCAAAATGCAAAAAAAGCGCAGAATGCCCAACTAAAAAGGGGAACTGAATGATTAGATTTATTTGGTAAGAAAGCTAAGGAGATATAAATGCCCGCGAATCATGTAGATATGCTGAATTTTCATTATGAGCTTTTATAAATTATTTTTATGATTTTATTAAAAAAGCGTTTTTATGATATTATTAAAAAGGCGTCAGGCTATGGCATACCTAGCAAGTATCTTGGCATCTCTGGCAAGTATCACGGGCAAGTATCTCTAGCAAGTCAATTATTGGTTTAAATGCAGAAAGGTTCCATAATTTGTTTTAAAAATATGCGTAAAAATATTAATTACATAGGCAATTATATGAATGACTTTTTCATGCTTTCATATACAGGGTATTCCGAAGTTCAACGTCAAATTCACGGGAAGAAAAGGAGGGGAGGGGGTCATATAAGTTCTGTGAAAAAATATAAGCAATAATTCCTTATCCCTTGGTTAAATGATGACTAGATGTTTTTGAAAATATGAAAAATTGATGTTTTTATAAGGTATAAAATATTTTCTCTAATCCTTATGAAGAATAAAACCACATACACAGATTCCTAACTTTTCTAAATTATCTTGAAAATTCATACTTGGCAACTTTTGATAGCTATTAAAATACTTGTAAGATTGGAAATATAAGACATGGGGCGTGTGCAGCAAATAATTGATGTATTAATAGCTCAACTAACAATTTTATTGCACCTCAAATAATGTGAACCAATAATTAAGTTATTTTATTTATAGCTACTCTCTACACTATTTATATGTAGTTATATATTGCATGCGCCTCACGGTTTTCATTTACAATCTTACAAGTATTTTAATAGCTATCAAAAGTTGCCAAGTGTGAATTTTCAGGAAAATTTAGGAAAGTTAGAAATCCGTATGTGGTCTTATCCTTCATATGGATTAAAGAAGTTCTTTTATACTTTTTAGCCTGTTATAAAAACATGGTACATTAATTTTGTAAAATTTTTATTATTAATTTGGGCTTTTTAGGGTTAATGCTAAAGAAATTGTTCAATTGATTTTAAATACTTTAGTTAATTACAGAGATATGCGATAGATTTCAATTATCTAAAATAGAGGTCTGTCATACCTACTTACAAATAATTCATCAAACAATTCACAATTATTATTTTAGAAATAAAATAACGAAGCAAGCGAAACGATATTTTTTTTTATGAAACTCATATTCAAATATTAAAAGCAATCAATGTCAAATCCGTTTTGTTAAAATTTTAAATTTAATGTTACCTCCTTGGTGGTTTAGAGGTTGGTGATCGACGGCCTGATTTTTTTCGCCTACTGAAAAGTGTTGCCGGTTAGGCATTTAAGTAAAAAAAAGTAAAGTGGGAGAATGTATTTATACATTCGATTCTTAAATAGTTTATTTAGACAAAATTTTAAAAAAATCTATTCTGTTCATCTGTCAGTTAGACTTACACTATATTCAAGTATACAGCTGATCGAGAAGTTAGTTATAAATTGATTATAAAATTGTTATCGAAAAAACAAAAACAAATCAGTACAAAAGCGAGTCAGAGCTACATTGTATCGGGTTAAAATTTAAATTGTGTAGGGAACGTAATTCATATTCATGTTTTTTTTTAAAAATTATTTCTGGTGTTTTGCTCTCTTTTTTCTTTTTCTTTGTCTTTTTCGTTTTCTCCATCTTTTTTTTTCTCCTTTTCATTTTTCTTCTTTTTTTCACATTTCCATGCATTGTCATCCACTTCTGATCTATGGTCTACATTTCAAGTCTCTAGCTCATCGGGAAATAATTTAATATCAATTACTAAAACTAAGTTATAAAAACTTTGTAAAATTTAACAATGATTGTTATGGATAGAGAAGAATAAGTGTAGTGCCATTTTGGAATTTTAACAAAGTGAAACAACGTTTTAGTCAATTGCCTAAGATGGTACGTAATATTTTAATTTTTTTTTTTTGGGGGGGGGAGACCAAATCTTCATAAACTACACTTATTTTTTAAACTCCAGAGTTCTTTTGCCTAACTAATGACTACTAAAAAGACATTTAAAAAGCTTACTAGATTACATATCGCATTAAAAATACTTTATATAAAGTTCATTAAATATAAATAGAAAACAGCATGACGGTTGAATCTCTGGGTGTTATTGAAACAATTATTAAAGTTAAAAATAGCATTAACAAAGATGATACTGAACTTTGAAGCTTAAGATATACCGTCCATTATCCATTATCAATCATTATAAAAAAATTTAAGTCAATTCCTACTTAGATCAACAAAGACAAATTTTATTTTAGCTACTTTTTATTAAATAGTTACAATTAATATAAATATGTATATACATATGACAGACTCACAACATTAAGTGGTAATTAACCTTCTAAGCGGTCTGCACTTAAATTCTTGCCATTCTGGAAATGCTTCAAAAATGCACCGCACATATTTTATTCTTTCAGGTGGGGTTCTCAAAAGCGGTTGAGCCGTATTTTTTAGAATGCGGCGCCGCCGCTTTTGGGAATCTTGCTTGAAGGCAGAAAAACCATCTCTGGAATGGCGGAATTTTACGTGCAGACCACTTGGAGAGTTAATTTTTATTAATTATCATTAAAGTATCGCAATGTTATCCAAAACAATCGTGTATATAAAATTTCAGTTCAAATGAATGCTTTAATACGTAAGAAAAAAAACCTTTCAAAGTTTTGACCCAAGTCACTAAAAATGAAACCAAGGACGAGGCTGTGTATCTGTAATTCTTTAAATAATTAGTTTCAGTCAATTAATTTTAATTAATTATAATTACCTTATCGTATTTTTAACGAGATTAATAGTGTATAGAAAATTGCAGCTCAAACGAGAGATTTAAAACGTGAGAAAAAAAAAAAAACATTTTCACGTTTTGAGACTAGTCACCAAAATGGTCGCTAATTCACCAAAAATGATGCCAACGTAGCTGTATTTGTAATTCTTTGAATAATTAGTTTTAATCAATTAATTTTTATTAATTATAGTTAAGTTATTGTATTGCCATGCAAAATAATTATTTATATAAAATTTCAGCTCAATTGAGTCCTTTAAAATGTATTTTATTAACGATTGAAAATTCCACGAAGATAAATAATAAATAAAGAAATATACAGAGAGTGTGAGCTAATAGAAAGAATTGAATAAGATGCAACCTATGCTTATAAACACGTTTTTAATTTGTTTCATTTAATTTGCAGATCAAAGAGTCACTGAACTCAATCTGAAAATTACGGACACGAAAAGATACATTCACGAATACACAAAACATACACAATAGATGAGTATTCGTTTATTTATCTTGTTATAAATTGTCTGTTTAAATTAAATCATAGATTTGTTAACTTCACTATGATAGAAAAACAAAAAAACTTCTTAAAATACATATCATTTATACACAATTCAATTAACAGTAGACGTTTTTTGTATTTCCTTTAAAGCTATCTAATCGATTTTGCTTTGAAATTTTGCTTTAAAACTTGAAGTTTTAAAGGAAATTAACAGTTGAAATATTTATTATAAAACAAAAAATAATATATCCTTCTAGTCATTGAAGTCAACTTTTAGAATAAGTTTAAAAGTACACAGTTCAATATATTCAGTTTACATAAAACTGTCAAACTTCGTGACACATTTCAGCTTGTTACCTTCTTTTCTGAATAATATCTTGAAAAAGTGAATAATAATAAGGAGCTTGCGTGTCGAAAACTTTCTACTTCCAAAAGTAATCTTTGATAGAGGGATGGGACTTAGGTGTGAGAAGTATTTACGTCAGTGAGTTGATATGAAAAAGAATTTCTGTTTTCTTATGTATACTCCAATAATCTGAAAAGGCGGACCTTAATACATTACAGAATTTGACGCCTGTCAAGAAAAACGTAATAGGGCACACCTTGTTATAAAAACACGTATGAATCGCATATAGTTTATAAGTATTAGATCTATCAGATAGTTCTGCCTGTTAGAATAAAAAAAAACGAATTTTACGAACTCCTATTTAACAAATTTCGCGATTTAACGATTTTTTCTCTTTTTACAATAAAAGTAAAGACAAAAACCCCTATTTAACGAATAATAAACCACGAATTATTTCTGCAGCAGAAAAAATTTCTTTTATTAGTTTTTTAGAAAAAAATTGGTCCTTTTTTTTCAAATGACATATCTTTCTTTTTATTGGAACCGAAAAGACTTTTCTTGTTAGCGAAAAATTTCAAAAGAGAAAAATTAATGACCATTATTAGACTTTACAGATGCAGATGAGTCATAATTTTGACCTATCGTGTAAATCTTCAGTATAGGACAGGAAATTGTTCTCTTATCTCATCCCAATCTAAAATGCATGGGATATTTAAAGTTTTTAAAAATCATGATACATTTTTGTTGAAGGAATACTTATTTGTGCAATTGAAATTCTGGAAACTTTTGATATGTTAAAGCCAAATAATAGCGATTCTAATGTAGAAATCGATGATAAACTCAAAATATAGATATCAAAACTGTTATATTTCTTAATGTCTTACATCGTTCGGAAACAGAGAAAACATACCTGTCTCTTATGGAGCTGGATATAAACGAGGAAGTATTTTCTTCTGTGCATAAAGTCGAAGAACTCTTTCGAGGCAGGAATCAAAAAAATTGTCAAACATTTATTAGTCAGTATTTTAAAATTTTCATCAAACTGGTGCGTAATAATTCATCAATAGTATATTTAGCTGTTGAATAAAAAAGTGGGTAATTTCTAATTATGGATACTTTTAGTGTAGTTGCTTATAGAATTTCCAAAAGGTACCTGTAGCTCTACCTAGCTCAAAAACATGAAGTTTTATGTAAAAACGTCATACAACCTCCTTGGGAGTCAATTTTCGCCAAACTCGTTAATTTTAGATTTATAACCAACAAAAGAATTACGTTTGCCAATTTTTAAGATCTAACAGGTTTAAAAAGAAGGGGTTTTTTTTATTTATAAATACCCTCATGCCTGCGAAATTTCTAGTATGTTGGTCTAATAGTTCTTTTTAAGTACAACACCTCTGACCCCCCCTTGGGAGTCGAGTTAATCGAAACCCGTTTTTAGCGGAACCCTACTCAACAAAATAAAACAAAACAAAAGAATTTCAAGGCCTCAAAAACGTATGAAAACAACGTTTTCATTTATTTCGCCCCGGAATCTTCTTCCCTGTTTTTGCAAGTTTGTTGCCTAGAAACCTTCGGTTAGCGAATGCATTTAACAAACGAAGCATCATTTCCAAATTTCAAGTCTATATGTCTAACAATTCAGGATATCTTGTGATCAGTGAGTGAATCCCTTATCTCATTCATGGAAATTTCTAACAATTTTACAAATTATTTAATTCATCAGGAACTTTAAATAGCTTCAGCCATTTTCTTACTATAAAATAGAATTCTTGATAAAAATAATAGCAAACCTAATAGCTTTAATTCAATGATTTTAAATTAAGTATTTATATTGTCATGCCTCATTTAAAAAATGTTTATACTAAATTGGCTATTCAAATAATACAAATTTTAGATACATATTAATATTACTTTACTGTAAAAATTATTTACATAATGATAAACTCAATTTATCCGAAGCCAGAAAGTAAATATTATATCAGGTTTTTAATAAATTTTTTATACATGACACAATCATTTAATTTATGAAATTGCTTTATATTTTTTACACAGAAGAGTCTTTTCATAAAATCAAAGAACTATTTTCCTGCTACTAAGATTTCGTATTTACTTTCTTTCGTAGGACGCAGAAATTAATATAATTACATTGGAAGAAAAAAAATTAAACCTATTCAACGATTTTTCGAAAAATTACTTGATTTTCATTAAGATTAGTCTGATAAAAATATGTTTTAATTTGAACATAGTTATCTGAAGTTTTTGCATCTTAGTTCCTTGCTGATAAGCTAAATATATTTCAATTATATTTTTTCTGAGAAATGGTTTCCAATTCTCTCCGCAACTCCTTGTTTTCAAATGTATTCAATTATTCATTTGTTGGGGAAGACTAAAACAATGTATGACCGATCCTTCGTTTTATGCTATTTGTGAACTTTCTATACAAATTCAAAATCCCGGACAGTTTTTCTCCTTTTGTTACATTTTAGTACATTGTTTGTTTATTTTGCTATTAAAATATATTCAAGTAATTTACAAGCAATTTGTAATTAACAGTTTTAGAGCAAAGGAATTGAATGGTCAGCAATGTTTATAATACTGCAGCATCCATTTTATAATTTTTAATCTCGGTTGCTCGTGTGTCCTTCATTCTGTGATTTTCCTACTGTCTATGTGTTTTTCGAATGCGATTGATGTGGATGTTTATCTCTTGTTTGTAGAGAAAATTAGACTATATATATATATATATATATATATATATATATATGTGTGTGTGTGTGTGTGTGTGTAGACAGCACTTAATCTTTATCCGTTTATTTCTTAGGGCGACATCCTCCAGTACTGTGACTATAAGAGTCTGCATTGGGGAGTGGAATGTTCTGGTGAGAATAAAAAACAAAAGGACAACAAAAAGTAGAAACACGGCAAATGCACTTCAGCTTATGGATCAAAGCCAGAGTGGAAACAAAGCCAAGTTGTGTTCGAAACTTAAATTATTAGCAAATAAATCTGGCACTAGGAATTTTAATTGTTTGTAAATTTAGTTTTTAATATAGTACTTCGTAATGCCAATATATCTGTAATTCCTTCCGTTAACTTGCAGTTCCACCTTCATATATATATATAATTTTCAAAAAAGTAGTGAATATGCTATATTTCTCGTAAACTTAATAATGTAAAATAAAAATTCGTAGTTTTTTTTTTTTTTTTTTTAAAAAATTTTTTCCTAAAATTTTATAATTAAAAATTTTTTTTTTTTTTTTTTTTTTCATTTCCCTTCCATGTGTAAAGATTATATTTAAGTGTTATATTATTTGAATAATTCACACCGTATATTTCCATTAGATACAAATCAATGCTTAATATTGCATTTATCATCCATAGAAAATCAAATAAAATTAAAAAATTTCGGAGCACAATCTTCGTCCCAAAAAATTAATTATGATTATACAATACAATAAGCTAGTTAAAAAAATCTTGATTAAATTTTAAAAAAGTAACTTTTTAAAAACATATTGTAATTTATAATTCCACACAAAAATTGTGATTACTTTATCATATTTTAATTAAAAATGACGAGATTAATCATTGTTTTTCTCCCATAATAATATTTTCCATCATTTGTAATAAACTGCATCTACTCCAATCACTGAAGAGTTGTGTCCGTAACAATTTATCTTCACCTGCAAAAAGTAATAACCTAATCTAAAAACGTATTTTTTTCACTAATTTAAACCAAGACATTTAATTACTTTTGTTTATTTTCAGAAAAGAATAATTAAATAATTAAAAAAAAATAATCACAAATCTGTCATGGAATAAAATTTCTAATATGCATAGATTAATGCTTTTGCATAACTGTACAGCTCGGTATCACCATTTTTTACGTGGATGTATATTTAACACTTAATCAAGAAAAGTTTGAAAAAATAAAAAATGCATTTTGATACAGAAATCGCTAAAAGTACCGAAAATGAAAGATATATTTCCAAATAAAAAAAGGTTGATTTGACTATTTCAATAAGAACTTCCTTACTTTTCCATTAAAGAAATTGCTATCAAATGAAAATAAGAAAAAAAAAAAATATTTTTTCCAAACATTAAAACATGTTATTACAGTGTACCTCGTATATTTTTATAAAGGTTATAAGTAGCATAAATCATGTATTTGTGAAACAATGTACAAAAAAAGAACATTTCATTTTATAACATTTCCAAATGTGCATTATTGTAATCGCTTCAATTCTAAATACACAGTATAGTATAATTTTATAACTAATTTAACTAACATAGTAAAGTTTAACCTTGCCACAGTAGTTGCATAGGGTATAAAATGATACAGTATATAAACACAGATATAATTCCTAGTTGAAAGTAATGTGGAAAATTAATGATAGAGGCTTCAAACATAGCAAAAAAGATACCTTAAATTTAAAAAAAAATCATGAAAGTTATATTAATTTTATATATATTCAACAACAATTCTTGTGGGCTAGTGTAATTCCTACACGAAAATCTTCGAGTGTTCTCTTTCAAAGTAAAACACATAAAATATGCATTCTAATAATGCACTTTCAAAATGAGAGAATACTTGCAACAAAATATCAAAATTTCTAGGGACTTGTTCAAACCAGAGAACCATCTTCAAATAGTTCAAAAGAATCTATAGGAAACTAATTCTTCCACTATAGCAGTAACAAACTTGAATCTTTGACTAGTAACACAAAGAGAATTGAAAATGTTTACTTCATATATAAATCATTTTTATAACATCTTCTCTCGTCCCTTTGAAGTAATGCCTGATGTCTGATTACTCCAGTAGCTGATTGAAAAATGTTTCAAAGGATGATATACATTTTGTTTTCATACGGTTTTCATTAGACTTGCATAAAATGTTCTCAAAGAACCGAATCCAAGCTGTTTTATTATCTTTTCAGCTTATATATATATATATGTGTGTGTGTGTAAGGATAATTAAATTAGATTATAAATTAAATTCCCTATCTAGTAAGTCACTTTTATATTACCTCCTCACCTCTTCAAGTATCAAACTAATGACCCATTTATTTCTTTCGAACATATGGCCTAGCCAATAAATATGTCTAATTTCAGATCGTTATATTTAATAGCCCTATATGTCAGCATTAACTTTAAAGAGCACTCATGGATGCCACGATCGGTATTTTAAGTGTTTAACCCACTTAAGATTATTCAGTGGCGTTCTTTTTCTCTCTACATTTTTTGCGTCAGATGATGTCCAATTTTGATCAAATAAAGACATTTATATTAAAACTAAGTCTGTTTCTGACTATAAAATTATGTCATATATATATAACCTTAGAGAGAAAGAGAGAGAGATGCCTCTTCACCACTAATAAGAAATACAAATATAATAGAAAAGTGTCAAATTTTTAAGTCAGTGCATAATTTTGCCCTGTGTTTTAAGTGGGCCCACAAATTACGGTTTTAGGAAATGGCTTTTGGGGAATATTCAGAAAAGCGAACCTTAAAGGAGAACCCAGACCATAAACTGTAAAATGATTTTCTTAACAATGATTTACATTTTATAAAAATGTGTTACAAAATTAATGCATGTTTATATGTATTTTCAAATGACAGGAACTGTTGTAATAAAAAATGGTGGAGGTAGCAAATGATGACTGTTGTATTGTTCTAAAAGCAAAAATATTCTGAAACCATACGTTGGGTAACATTGCTCAACAGCTTCGAACGGCTACAGGATGACAGGTTTCTTAGGCTAGGACATCTGAATAAAGTTGGCCTTTTTACCTGTTGTCTTGAATGCCGCATACTGTTAACAACAGCTTATTGACAGAACCTTTTACATTGGTATCAAAAACAAAAGTACTGGACATTTCATCAATAGAATCACGTTTTGCTTACTGATGAGAGTCATTTAAATCTCAGCAAAAATCAGCACCCAATCGTATAAAAGGTTGGAGATACATGGTATCATCCCACTAACACTAGGAAAAAAGACTGTTGGGATAGTCCTGGAGGGTTTGTGTGCATAGGCATGATGTTGAATGGACGAATGGAGCTTCATTATTTTGTCAGAAGCTCACTTACAGGATATCGTTTCTGCGATGAAATTATCACCCCGCACGTTCCTATTTTTCGATATGCCATTCAGACTTTATTTTTGCGTACAACAATGCACGTCCACACAACGACTTTTCGATTCTTTAGATAAATATACTTATGAAAATCACTTAGTAATTTCATAATAGTTTTTTGATTTATGTACGATTTAGGCTCACATTTCCCTTTCTATTACCATTGTAATTTGGATTGATACTGGAGAATTTCATTCTAATACGATACATTTTACGGTATTTAAAAAAAATAATTTTTTTATTTTTATACTATATTGCATATTTTTGTTTAAATATCAAATACATCTTAATTATTATTATTCCCAGAATAATTGTCCTCTAAGTTCGAATATTCCAGCTTTTTTAGCGT
Organism: Trichonephila inaurata madagascariensis; assembly: GCA_019973955.1. Taxonomy (NCBI): domain Eukaryota; kingdom Metazoa; phylum Arthropoda; class Arachnida; order Araneae; family Nephilidae; genus Trichonephila; species Trichonephila inaurata. The sequence continues at coordinate 128,296 of BMAV01014692.1, read as the reverse complement.
AACCATTTTCATCTTTTCAATATCTGTAACTACTTTCAACACTTTATTATTTTTTTTATATATATTCTCATCCCCTTGTATTAATTGTTTTACATAAAATGAAATATCAATTCTTCATCATTCCAAAAATAATTCTAAAATGAATAAAAATAAAATATGAAACGAAACATTGAATTTAAAAGCATTCCTTACGATTAAACAACGCAATTCTTTAATTTTTCATTGATTTATACGTATCTAAAATTCCAAACAGTTTAAGGGAGGGAATGTAGGAATGAATTTTTTAGAAAATGAATGTAAGAGATCATCTGATGTATGGGAACTTTTAGAAAAATAAGTACTTCTGCTGACTTTTTTTATAAAAGAACTCGTGACAGAAGATTAACATAAGGAAAATGTTAATAAAAGGACCATTAACATTATCAAGCACAAGCTATTATTTAAAATCATCTGGTCAGAAACTGAATGAATGTAATGCAACGAGAAATCTTGCATAAGAATTTAAATAAATTTTAGAAATGTAATGCAATTTTTTTTACATATTAAATGACACAACACTGGAAGAAAAACATAACAATGGCATTGGAAACAAAGTAAACTAAGAATCAAAATTCATTGATACTTATAAAAAAAAAAACAAAGAAGTACATAAACGCACGAAATGATTCACGAAACATCAATTGTTGAAATGAGTTAAAGATTTGAGAAATTTATCTTGATTTGCGAAACATTTAAACTTATTGGTTCTTTATTTAGTTCTAGATTTTGTAAATATGCGTACCTAAAAAATAAATTATAATTTTTAAAAAAAACTAAAAACACGCTTTTATAGTGAATCGACCAAAAAAATAAAAGAATAATTCTTAAAATAAGCATAAAGTTATTAACCAGAAAATTAATGTCATTGGTATAAAAGCGTTGGGTGCTCTAATATTAATTATTATAATTCCCTACTAGTTCTGTTCCGAAATGCTGAGATAGAGTAAAAATGTAGTACAAAGCATCCTACACTTCTACCACAAAGGCATTAACTATCTCGTTAATCATTTTATTCTTATATTAAGAATTTTTTTTTTTAATTTTTAGTTTGATTCATTATAAAAGCGAGTTTTAAGTTTTTTTAAAACTATAATTTATTTTTCATCTTTTGGTTCGATCTACCATAAAAGCTTTTTTTTTTTTTTTTTTAGTTTTTAAAACTATCATTTATTCTTCGTTGAATTTACCCTTGAGTTTGATATTTGTAGCCGGAATTATGTAGCTCCTGGAATTAGTCTTGCTCCAATGGATATTAGTTAAAGGGTCTGAGGGGTATTTATTCTCTCCGTTTACGGGGCCTCGAATGAGCCCCTTATCGTTGTATTTCAAAGATTCCGTTTCTATAGATACAGGTCGTAACTAATAAAAGAGTGTTAAGAAGAAATAGTAAACATCAATCGTATTATCCCATTTTAAACTTATTCTGAAATGTTAATTCGTATCATCACTTCTAAACATATTGCTTTATCAAAATAAAAAAATAAAAAATTATTTAGCAGTTAGAACATAACATATTTTTATTCTCATTTGCAGTTTTAGGGTTGCACCTTAATCTTCTAGGCACTAAATCTGGAATTAGTAGCCAAATCTAGAAATCCTTATATTCCTTAATTATTAAGATCCTAATCAGGACAATGAAAGAAAATTATGAAATTACTGTATTGCCATCGGTCCTTGAGAAGTGTGCGAAACTTCAAATTAATCTGACATTTTAAAGTGGTTAAAAATCGAGTTCAAAGATTCCATTACATGCAAGTGAAACTTATAAAAACGTGTTAATGATAGCTTTTGCAGTATCTGTAGTATTTACAAAATAGACAAAAACAATAATTATATTAAATATTGTTTGTTTCTCAGTCTTAAGTACATCTAATTTTCCACTTATAAACCATGATAAATATACAAAAAATACAGATATACATTAAAATTCTTATTTGTGAAAATAAAAATAGTTGTTTATCAAATAAGGTAACAGATGCGCATGACTGATAAAAACAATTGACAATGACTGATGATATATTGATTTAAAGAAAAAATATGTTTTTCTTTATAAATTTAAATTACTCTTTATTTTTCAATTTTGAACGCTTACTAAAGAGATGGTTTTTAAGAAATATTTAGTGTAAACACATCATATTATTCGTAATTTCTAAAGAAAGTTAAAAATATTCTACAGTTACGTCCATCAATGCTATGTTCAGCAAAAATAGCTGTTTAATGATTAAATTCAGAAAATTCTTCTGAAAGTGCAGTATAAAAATTAAATTTTTTCTTTTAAATGCAAAATATTACACCATCTAATATTCATTGAAGCACACTGTTATTCTGAAAGAAATAGGGGTCCTGTTTTCGTCAAGAAACCTCTATGAAGATAATATTGAACAGATTGCCAGAGTAGTAAACTGGACCGATGGTACTGTCTGATTTTGTTTCGTCATATACACATAATCAGCACTGTGTTATTGAAATACAATAGGTTAAACTTCAATCAATTTTTCGTAAGCATTCAACCTGCATATATGTTTCTTAAAAAAGGTTCAAAAAATAATCTGAAATTTATTATATAAGTAGCTTCAATATATCTTTGATATTACTTAATTTAGTTCAATATATTAGTACAAAAATTATTGGCATTTACAAATGAAACAAAAAATCATAAATAATTATAGAATTTAAAGAAATATGAACTACTTAACTGAAAAAAATGTTTTCTAAAATTAAAAATCACAAAGTTCGATATCTCTGGAATTCAGGTATTCTATTCCAAAACACCTTTACAATTTAATCTTCTGTTTCGAAAAGTACTATCCATCAAATACATTCCAAACGTCACTATACGAAAATAAATCCGAAAGTCGATATTTCAAGATAGAAAGATTCAGAAAAAGAAATATCCGTGATTTCCACCTGAATGTTTCGAGAAAGGGATTTTTCGCTTCATCGAAATGGTTCCGTTTTATTATTGAAGATAGCTATCGTACAAATACCCATTGTTTTCCTTTCGTAACGATTTTTTGAGAACCAATACATATTAAATGGCACGCTCATCATTCATCAAAAAGGCATTAATGCATATATGCTAGAGAAGTACACAGCCAGAAACATTCCCATTTTGAAAAAGAAATTACCAATTAGATTTCGAAGTTTCTGAATTATAAATATAATTAAAACTAAAAAAGAATAGTTTTAAATGTACATATAATCGTAACGTGAAGAGTTTTATCTCAAATTTATGAATTTCAGTAATACTTTCCCAAAAGGTTTAAGGCATTTTAAATTTGTAATATATTTTCCTTTGGCTTAGCCAGTAATAGTACTTTTAAAAGTTGTTCAAAGAGTTTCTCCGATGTTTAAATATGTATTCATAGATAATAAGTAATAAATAAGTTTCATTTATGCTTTAAGTTTATATATTATTTACTTGTAAGAGATGTATAAAATATGCTGGAGTGCTTGAGAAAGTAGGTAGAAGTTTAGTTTGGCTCATAACAGTTCCTCAAAACAGTAATTAACTAAAAATTAGTTTACATACACACACGCATACACACACACACACACACACATATATATATATATATACAGTGGTACCTCGACTCGACATACGAGTGCCCCAACATACGAGTTTTTCGAGATACGAGCCGACGAGCAAGTGATTTTTTGCTTTTAGTTACGAGCGAAATTCGAGATACGAGTCCGGTTTCACAGTTCGTGGAAAAAAAACACCCAGAAAAAGTTGCAACAGGTCGTGCATCTGACCTTTTTAATGACACTTGCCTAACTCATTTCCGGAACATTCTGAAAGGGAGGAAGAAACAAACCTCCTTGGACATGTTTTTTTCTAAACGGCCTACAGGTGAAAGCGAGAAAAATGTAGCGAAAAAGGCAAAGACCAGTGAGGATATCTAATTTATTTCTTTACATTCTCTTTTTTGTTTTTGTGCAATAAATATTTGGTATTTATAAATACGTTTTTATTATTCAAAACCACGTAACAAAAATAACTGGGGTGACATTTTGGAGGTTGGAACGGATTAATGGTAGTTCAATTGTTTTGTATGGGGAAATTTGCTTCGAGATACGAGTAATTCAAGATGCGAGCAAGGTTGCGGATCGAATTAAACTCGTATGTAGAGGTACCACTGTATATGTGTGTGTGTGTGTGTGGTGTTTTCAATATAATCCCCTTTTTAAAACCATTAAATTGGAATGAGAAAAATATCTTCATTGTCTGATATTTTTCTTAACATCTGCTATTGTTAACTGATGTTATTTCTTAACATCTGTTTTAATTCAACAACATTCAATGATATTTTACTTTTTTGGTATAAAATTCTTCAAAATTTTGCTTTACCTAACTAATTACAGAAATTTGTAAGGTTTTATGTTTTACAATAACTCTCTTTCTTTATTCCAGAAGAAGCTCATGAATAGAGTGAATCATTATCATAGTAATACTTTGTTTGATGGAGATTGCACATGCATTACTGTATACGCTCTAACTGGTTCCTCAAACCATCAAAAAGTAGTTTTTCGCATGTTTTAGAGAAGCATTGTTGAAATTTGTTTATGCCAATGAGTTTGTGCGCTCTTTTCTTTCTTTTTTTAAGGTTCATAACTAGAAACTTTCGAATGTAAATAAATTTTCTACATGATATCATCTTGTGACGTAAACATTTCTCTGTTATAGAATTTAATTCCACAAAGTTTTAAAAATGGCTTAATAGAAGTAAAAAGAAAAAAAAAACAGTTTAAATAAATAACTAAATATAGAAGTAGTCGTACGCAGTAAGAAGCTTCAGTGAGTATTAAATTAAATATTAAGATCAAAATGTGAATGATATAATTTTAGAATTTAAAATATTTAAAAAATACTAAAACAAAAAAAAAAAAAAAATTAAAATGATTAAATATGACAATAACAGCAGTGAAGCATTTAATTTAGATTAGTTTTCATTCACAGTTTGAAAGTTTTTAGAAAAAGCAATAACAAATCTCGTACTTTCCTGGAATATATCTATTAGTTGAAATAAAAAAAGTTACGTAACATACTACTTCTAGAATTATAGATGTGGGAATTTAATCTTAAGCAAATTTAAGGCATATAGAGAAATGAGGTATTATCTTAATCCGAGTAATTAACACTATATTGCCTAAGGAAGTCATTTTGACTGTTTTTTCATTTCAGTTAGAAAAACCAATACATATATAATGCAAAATTTCTTAGAATATATTTTCCTCCAAAAGAAGTAATTTTTTTTATTGTTAATATTTACTAATAACTTGTTATATGACTGTAACCAATATAAAAAATATTAAAAGATAAATTTAAACAAATTTCTTTACATATTAATCATTCTTTCACAATGCAGTCATTTTGACTGCTTTTGGGCAATATAGGTACATACTAAGTTTCAGTCATTCTAATATCAAAGAGGGGGAGCTATAGATAAAGTATTTCGAATCCTAATGTCAACATTTTATATAATTTTTTCGAATATACTTATATCTCCTCAGTACATAGCGAGCGCCCAAATAAACCCGTAGTTATTACATTTGAATCATAAGAATAATAGAATGAAATAGACCAGTAATCAATATATCTAAGTTCAACAAGAATAATAATTAAATTTGAATATATCTATAATCATATCTAGATTCAAATATCAAAACTAGACACTATAGATAGGAACAACGGTTGCCACTTATTTAAATATATAGCTAACGAAGGCAGAAAAATTGTATTTGTGTGTTGCTAGGTATTTGAATGTCACTCCATTCAAGTAAAGAGATAAAACAAATGCAAATGAAACAAATGTACAGATAAAAGAAGTGTAAAAAGGAACCATTTGAAAATTAATTATATTTGCACACGTAAATAACGAAGAATACTGAAACACATTGGTTTCAATATGAAATTCAATTTATAATCAAATAGTAATTTTATAAATCCAAAAGAGATATGAAGTGTTTTTCAGTAAATTTTTGTATTAATAAACCCATTTATTACTAGAAATTAGTCTTAATGCTGCAGTATTGAGCATTCTGTTAGAGAGTTGTAAAGCATTATATGTGATTAATATTTCCTTATCATAATAAAACTCTTATGAAATATAAATGTTCCTATTTTTTTTTTAATAATTTCACCTACTTATGATAAAAAGAAATTTTCGAAAATTATTATTAGGTGGTCGTGGTAGCCTTGTGGTCTTTGCTTTGGCCTCGTGGCATGTGTGTCCAAAGTTCGAACCCTTGTCTCAATATGAATCGCCGTGTAGAGGAACACATGCCCATTAAATCTATCGTGGAAATTCCTCCCGTTGGTATGACATGGTCGTTTGGAGATGGAATCACAGCACAGTTTTCGCCCTCGTTATTTGTTCATGATTCGAAATTACAAGATCCGTCACCAATACCACTCATGATATTGTATAGTGGCACATTAATAAGCACTTACTCACACGTCATTATTTATTTTAATGTTCATTTTCATTTTTTTTATTCCATATATTCTCAATATCCTATATATATACTTTACATCCTTACTATTCTCACTATTCATACTTTCATTTTATTTTACTGTCTAGCGTTCCATCCACGCGTTATAGAAAAATCCCTAATTTTTCCAACATGGCTCTGTTTTTTTTTCTATTATGTTAAAAATTTCTTCTGTACGGGGAAGGGGGATCCATAAAGGATTGCTTAACCTTAAATTCACTGGCTTAATTCAGTGATAGCTTCAGAAATCATAATAGGTCTCCATTTTAGTCCAAAGGGTCTTTTAGTATCTTCAATTTTAATAGCTCTACATCTCTTTTTCTTGTTTTGTCTGTTTTTATCCAATTTTAGTACAATATTCTTTTGCACCATTTATTTTTTATATGTTTTTTTTTTAAATCCAATTTCTTTCTTTTATAGCCTTATAGGAAGTACAATTTTGTCTATTATTATTTTATTTTATTTTATTATACTATATCTATCTATACCTCTCTCTACCTATCTATCTATCTATCCAATATGCTTTTATCATTAATTTTTTTTTCTTTCCTGGTACGACCAAAACAAAAATATAAGGTCTCTGAAAGTGATCCTGAGAAGCGTTACGCCCAATGTAATTTCTGTTAACGAAAACAAACTACTGATACCCAATACATACCCCATTTCGTACTTTCACTTCCTTCGCTTCTACTTATGTCAACAGAGAAAGTCTTCTCGGAAATAGAATTTTGTTCCTCTTTCGATGCAAACAGGGCAATGTTATCTCTTTTTTCTCCGCGTTATTGACCGAAGGATGTGGTAAACCTAATGGAATTTTACTCAGTGTATTTTTTACTATTATAATTTTACTTTAACGTTATCTTACAAATTGGTAAGCGAATATAAAATGATAAAGCCAAATTCTGAATATACCTTATGGGTTTCCTTTTGATCTGTGTTTGGACATGATGGTCCAGTTTTACAGCTAACTAAGGATTGCAAGAGCTTGGCGATAATTATTATAATTATATACTAAATTTAGAGCTTCCTTTTATCCGAATAAATTTTATTAATGTCTTTAAATGAAAACAAAAATATCCTAAATGAATTACATTTTCTTTAATTTTTCTTTTTATTTGAATTTATATGTATTTCTTGTACATCAATGTATGTGTGCTAATTTAATGTCATGTTGAGAAAATTACAGAAGTTTGCTTTAAAATTTTTTAATTATTTAACGAATTTATGGCTACTATCCATCTGTTTTATTTTATTTTAACTAGTGTATGCAAGTTTTGTTTAATCATTCCTTTTAAATAAATACAAATAAATTTTTAGCTAGTTTTACTCTTCTTTCTGTGCATAATATAAAATTGTCGCATTAAAAGAATGAATTTCTGCAACCTTAAGCTCTGAATGTAATAAGGCTAATCCTTCTGAATGAATCATATTCCAAAACTTTCTGGCATTAAATTCCTAAACTGAATTTTTAGATTAAGTACCCTTTAAAATTTAAAAATAAAAATTTATATTTAACTGTAAAAAATTCTTTTTTTTCTGTTGTTTTAATTAAATTTTAATTTATTTGTTTATCAATTTACTATATATAGAGGAAGATTGTAAACCGAGGGAGCAGTCAAATTATTTGACATCCTAAATTCTTACGACAAAATATTCTTAACTTAAATGAGTATGTTCCGATGAAACAGCACTTTTTTCTCATGTTAACCACTTCGTAAATCTCACTGTAATAGCAGCCTAACGACTAACTCTAACACTTACTTTACAGGAATCTAAATAACCCTCAGATTAGCATAAAATCAAGTTTAGAGTAGGTGGCTTTAAACGAAACAAGAGTTAAAGAGTTATATTCCCCAACATGATTAGTGAAAGTGTGTGAATATGACACGTCATAAGTGTACTTCGACCATGTTTTATCCTATGTTTTCTCAAAAATTATCATAATCATTTTATTTTATACGATGAGAATGAATTCATTTTATTTACTGCATTATGTGACAAACTGTTGTGTTTGTTATTGTGTGACAAACTGGATTTTCCTTTATCTTTAGTTTCATTTCCTTATTTTTAAATAGGAGATATGTTGCGATGGTGATTAGGCCATCATTTATTTACATCATTCATCAACATCAGCAATTTACCTTGTATGGAATATGTAGATAAGAGAAATGCATGGGTTAAGTGATTTATGGTTTCATATCTCCACATGCTTGAGTATATTAAATAATCCAAGCATGAAAATATTTCAATACATTTAAACATGCTTAAATTTCGTATTCTTCGAAAAGCAAAATGTATAAATTTAATTTATTTGCTGCTGTAGTTCAATGTATGTCAGTGTTTCTCAAACTTTCAAAGTTTGCTACACAATATTCAATCATAATTTCGGTCGCGCCCCCTACATACAATAAAGATGCGTTAAATTCAATAATACTATACTTTGACGCTAAACCTACCATACGACTTTATCCTCTTAAATCCCCGACTTATATAAACGTCTCGCTCACCCAGTGTGTTAATTGCCCCAGACGTATATATACGTCTTTCCGAAGTACTATCTTTTCTGTGAACTACCATCCATAAAATTATTCCAAAGGCTTTGGGAAACAATAAAATGACATTGACAGTGTTTGCGAAGGATTTATTTATTTCAGAGGATTTGATTACTTATTCTTTTTCTATCACAGCCCCCCTCGATACACCACATACGCTTACCTGCGGTCTAAACGGTGGCATTGGGGTACGAATCGCGTAAATTTTAATCTGCATTTAAGGGATTAATTATAAACCGTACTATCAAGATAAGCGTTAATTTTAGCATATAATTTAATATAGGACAAACTCTTCGGGTCGCTGGTAATTATTAAACTTGTCCTTGACTTAGTATGGTTAAATTAATTATAATATAGATTGTGCAGTACTGATACATTTATAAGTGTATTATAGTGTAAATGAGTATTTTTTTTATTGGGTCAGAATGTATTTTTTTTCAGTAAATTAATAATTTTTTGAATAATCCTTTATTTTCGTCTTTTGAATACACACATACGTTTTTGACACACCCCCATAGGGGGGCCCGCCCCACAGTTTGAGAAACACTGATGTATGTATTACCGTATTTATTCGAATCTAAGTCGCACTTTATACACAATGTTAAAGCTTCTGAAAATCTGGTGCGGCTTAGAACTGAAGGTGAGATAATTGAAAGTATGAAGCAAATTGAGCTACTGACGATTAGAGCAATTACAGGCTAACGCATGTATTAAAATACTTTTTAATACTGGCAAAATAAATTATTTGTTCTCTTCTTATTAGCCCTCATTAAAAAAATTTTTAAGTTCGTAAATATCGGATACCAATAGACCATTTTACGCTATCTTTATTTTTCTTAAAAGCCTGTTGAGAATTTGAAGTGCGACTTAAAATCAATGGTTGCTTAGATTCAAATAAATACGGCAAATTTAATACGCAGTTTAATGAAAATATATATCGTCGGTCTAGTTCTCAGACTGCGTTACTCCATCTGGGATGCTAATTTGATACAGTAGGGCTAGGCGTCTAGTTGTTGTTTATGTTCGCCAAGATAGGCGATGCTATTACAATATGGTTTACTTTGCTATTTTTATCGTGTGATATTGTTACAAATTTTGTGTAATGAACGCTTAAAATAGTGTAAATAATTTATATATCTGGAAGTGTAATACATTAATATTACTTTCTGTTGTATTTATTTTATGTTAAAATCTCCCTTCGAAATCTAGTTTTATTATGAAATAAATAAGAAATAGTGATTACACAGATCGAAGGAATAAATTAAAAACGGAGTGCGTACTGAGGCATGGCCTTTGACAAAACAAAAGGGAAACGCGCTAGGCAGTCATCTTGGATTTCGTGTAACCCGACAACAACCGCTGCGTGGCGCGATTAAGGAATAAAGCTAAAAAGTGCTTGGCGCTTTGCACTTCTATACCAAATCAGTTACACCGGTGGAGTTACGCAGTTTGATAACTAGACCGACGATATGACAAAAGTTGATTATTTAGCAAAAATAAATATAGTTAAAAACGAATAAATGTTGGATCCTATCCTCTAGAATATATCTTATTACCATTGTTGAACATATACATATTATTATTATTAATCAGAAAGACAAGTTCCGATTAATACATAATAATAATGAACAATTGTAAAATACAGGACATAAAATCCTTCAATGGTTTATTAAGCTTTTATAAAACCTCATTCAAAACTATGAATATTTTATATGTTTGGAATGATTTAGTTTGTATGTGTTAGTAATAATATTTTCTTTATTTAAGAGTCCCAGAGTATCTTTACTGTAAGAAGCATGCTCGTAACATATTTATTAGAATAATAAAGGCTTGCATGTATTATTATTACGAATGAGTTTAAGGATTCGAATAAGCTCCACTAACGTAAAACTCGCATAGCATAATTCAAAGGCACCATTTCGAAATTCATAAATCGGAATTATAATTGAAAACTATGTTTCAAATCTAAAGGAACTAGTTATTAGTGATAACGCTTCATCGGTAATTCCAATTTACCGCAGTGAATTCGAAAGCTAATTTGAATATGAATCAATATAAAAATTCAATAAAGGGGGATGCATACCTTATTATACATATTCCACATGAAATTTAGATTCTAGTGAAATCAGGAACATACGAATATCTTAACATGGTTTTAAATGAAAATTAATATTAGAATTTAAATTGGGAATCGTGAAAGCTCATATTTATTGCATTCCATGTGATTATATATTATTTCAGAAATTTAATAGAACTATTTTATGGATTAGAACTAGTTTTAATCTAGGATCATGTTTGAATATTTTACTGACGTTTGGGAGATATTTCAATAGAATTAAAGCGAAAATTTAACATCTTATTCAGGATATAAACTAGCATAATGTTTGAATAATATTAAAGAGATTAAAACAGGCGTCAGAAGAATTGATAAATGTATCGGTATGTGTAATGCTTCATGTAATTTATTACTTAATTCATATATTATTTTAATATGAAAGTTTTTTAATGATATTCGATAGATTATCATTCAAAAACCCCAAATCATAATTTTAGTTTTAATAATTTCTTGGAATTACATTAAAGCATGGAATGACAAATATATAACAAATTTGTGTTTTTTTTTTTTTTTTTTATTTAGTTTATATAAACTGAATTGGCAAATATTTTGCAATAATTTATGGTTTACCTTTTTGGATTATTTTTACAAGAAATATTTCGAATTAGGCAATTAATACTTTAGATATTCATAAAAAATGGAGCATAATATAACAAAATCTTAAAAAGGTATAAAATATTACAATGATTCAATTGAGTTTCCTTAGAATCAGATTTCCATACCAGCTTGAAAATTGATGTAAGGGCAGAATTTTTTCTTCGATTTAAAACTTTTATCATATATTTGTGTTTATATACTTAAAAAAAAATAACCTATATCGCAAAAATAAAAATACAGAATTGGCCTCAAATTCAGCAAATCTTTTTTTGGGGAAACTTAAAGGAATATTGAATTCGCTTAAAAAATAGTTCATCAGTTTAAAACATTGAAAATGCAATACCAGGAAAGTGATACAAGAAAATTATGTAAATTTGAGAATAATTGCACCTCACCTAATACTGCTCCAAATAAGGTTATAAAACGTGCAGTTATCCGGTATACGTTGAGTAAGTTATGAAGAAAGTATCCCACAAAACTGGTAAATAAGCTTGTCGGGTTTTTTTCGATAATAATCATATAATTAGGTAGTAATCGTGTCTTTTTACTTTTGAAAGGCAATTCTATTTCTGTGTTGAAATCTTTTCTTCATAAAAGGTCGCGTGTAATAGCAACAAATGTCAGTTGGCCACCAACGTAAACAGTTCCAAGATACCGACGATTAAACAGAGATGTAGGGATTAAAATTAGAGCAGGCTGGTCCAATATGAGCTGACATCTACCTAAATGTTTTTACAGTGCAACATTTGTAGTAAAGATTGTTGGAAAAATCACATGCTTGAGGGGTAGCGGTGTTTCTAAAAAAACCCTGCAATCATGAATCAAAACCTGTTCCGACATGCAGTGGTATTCCAGCAAGCCGCATTTCTCGCCACTGTCCAGTACATATACGACGCCCATATCGATCAGGTTCATTACCTGTAGATGTTGCAAGTGAACACCTGTACCCATAGCATGGGTTAAGAAGACTTACCATTCGTCTGACAGCCCAGATAGCTCCTTTTTCGTTGGTGCCAAGCTAGAGCAATGTGAATAACAGAATGGTTCAGGATAGTATTCTCAGAGGACTTGCGATTGTCTTTGTCCAAAGATATTCATTGTATGCAAATGTGGTGCAGTGTCAGGTTTAATTCAATTGCATCTATGAAACATCTCACAGCTTTACAACTGAGCAACATGTTTTGGGTCACCATTCATTCAATAGGAAGTTACCTCACGCTCGCATACGAGGGTACTATGATGGATTAACCATGCATGATTATATGTTGCAGCCGATGATATTACTCTTGCTTCTAAGGGTTCCTAATGCTCTCTACTAACAGGATAATGCTCGACCGTGTATTACATGCTTCAGCGAGCATCATCAGCAAGATGTGCAGATGGCTCCCTAGCAGCCATTTTAACTTGATCTCTCACCGAACACATGCTACTTGATTTGAATCGGACGCCCCACCAATACATTCAGAGAAATAGTACGTGGCAAGTGATAGACAGGGAATGGAGGGCCAATCCTCAAGACGCCATCGGTATTCTTATTGAAACTTTAACCAACAAAGATCATGTTATTATCTTTCTGCATTGTTAGTAAGTACCATTTCAAAATAAAAAATTTGCTGTTTGCTGCTAGGTTCTCTATTTGTTGCATTTTTTCACTCCGTGGACAATCTTTTTTCTTTTTTTTTGTGTTTATGTCACTAGAAAAATGGTTTAATGATGTCATTTAAAATGTCACTTAGTTAATTATCACTGGCAATAGTTCACAAATGCGAATTTGATTATGAAAGAAAGTTAAATGTTCTCATTGTCTTATCTCAGTGCTTCTCAAACTTTCAATATTCGCGACCCAGTATTCAATCATATTTTTCATCGCGCCCCCTCCATACAATGACAATGCATTGAATTCTTTAATACTACTCTTTGAGCATATAAACGTCTCCTACAGTCAAAGCATTAATATTCTGGACGTATATATACGTCCTTCCAAAGTATGTACTTTTCTGTACAATGCTAACCATAAAATTTATTCAGAAGGCTTGTGAATGCAATTAAAGTACTTTAATAGTGTTTACGAAGGATTAACTTATTTCAGAGAGGATTTGCTTCCGCCCCCCCCCCCCAAAAATATTTCATTCACGCGTCTCAGTGAAAAATGGTGGCATTGGGGAGCGAATAACGAAACTTTTAATCGGCAGTTAAGGCATTAATTGTAAACCGTACAAAAAATTAACAAGATTAATTATTAATTAAAAATTAACAAAATTAGCAATTAACAAGTCTATGGGGCCAATGGTAATTATCAAACTTGTTCTTAACTTAAACTAATTATAAAATACATTGTACAATACTGATATATTTATAAGTGTATTACATGTAAATATGTATTTCATTTTTTATTACGTCAGAATGTATTTTGTTTGTTTACTTTCAGTAAATAAATAATTTTTTAAAATAATCTTTTGTTTTCGACTTTTCAATATGCTTGCGCCTCCCTCGTAAAGTTATCACACTCCTCTAGGGAGGCACGCGCCACAGTTTGAGAAACGCTGTCTTAATTGATGAAGAACCTATATCAAGTAACACTTAAGCTGATAAAAATATTATGGATATAGATGATGCCATTTTATATTTTTAAAGCAAACAATTTCATAAAAGGATGAATTTGTTAAAAACTTTTCAGTCCAGCAGATAGTGCAATCGAATGTAACGATGCAGTTAAAAATGTAGCAAACAAAATTGAAATTGAGATAGTTCTTTTATATATTTATTGTTTATATTTACATATACCTTTTGTACAAAACAATAAAAAAATTTAACAACTCAATCTCAGTGGTGCAACAGCCCATTAGGACCAGAGCCTACTGTGCCTATCCCTGTATAAGTGACCATTGGGCACTGAGGTGCATGAGCAGATGTCCCGATCAGGTAGTTAGTCTGAAGTGAGACCCCCAGTGTTTAAATCCACAAGCAAGCTTGGTACTCATTTATCGACCCACTGTAGTAGGGATGAAAGGCTGAGTCGACCTTGCCCAGCCCGAGAATAATAAACTATTAATATTCTAAGGAATTTTAATCATTTCTATTTAGAGTTTCTTTATTCAAGTAACTATTAATAAAATTAATTGGGCATTTTTGAATTAAGCAATATTTAGTGAAATGTTTATATTTTTTTTAATATTTTTTTCTGATTTTTTTTAAACAAGAAATTTTTAGCATTGTATTTAATTAATAATAACATTTCTGAATGTAGAAACATGTACATTACTCTCCCAATGAGGTAATTTATAATATAGAATTTAAATTCTTCTCTTTTGTCATAAATATTAGTACTAAAAATCCTAATAACAAATAAAAAACACAAACACATAAATATTTGTATAATGAATCACAGTAAATTAGAGCCAATGGAGAATAGTTTACGTATTCAGAAATAAAATTCAAATGTCAACTTTAAAGTTGAAGTCATCAAGAGCTTATTTTTTGAACACCCTGGTGGGACTCCTTCATGCCAACAATAATTTTTTTATTGGCGAGCGTCACTTGTCTGCACTCGACACCCTCTGTATTGGTTCTAACTACCAATTTTTTTTTAAACAAAAGTCTGCCGTGACTGAGAATATCTAGGTTGCCGTACCTCGTAAGCCATATGGAGGGTAAAAAATTGATATGTCACTTCGACACTGGGAACATACTCCTTAGTATTTCTTAGTATTTTGGTGAGTGCCTTGAACGGGATTAACACGTTTCAGAACCTTAATGGAAACAATTCCTAAAGTAGTTCCCAAATGAAATTGACATTTACTAATAATATAGTACACATTATTTTAAAATCCAAAGTAATGATCAAGTTTTTATACATTTAAATTTTTTGAAAAAATGAAATATTCGGCAAAAATATTTATTATATTCCGAACTAACTTTTGAGCCACTGAACATATTTTTCAGCACAAATTTAAAAACATAGCTTGAAATAAATTCAACTTAAACAAGGTTGTCAAACTTTGTGACATCTTTCATCTTGTTAAATTTATTTTTGTGGTATATCCTCAAAAAGTGAATAATAACAAGGGACATAAAACCCTTTCTGCATCTAAAAGTAATCTTTGATGGAGGAATGGACTTTAGACTTCAGAAGTATTTATGTCACCATGCTGTATACAGAATATATGTTTTTTTAAAATTCTTATGCATACTTTAACTGTTCATCTCAAAGCAGGTCTAAACATTATATTTTAGTACTTGATGCCAGTTCATCGAGAATATTGTAAATATAGTAGTACTCGGGTATATTGATAGGTATGGTATGCTGCATGTTTGTGCATGTGTGGATATATGAAAGTATATTTTTGAGGAAAAGGTTCTAGTGTATTCAAAAAGAAGTATTTCATCTGTACAATTTTCTTTAGGTATTTTACTACATCTATAGACAGGACATGTTATAATATAAAGCTCTTACATTGATGTATTTATATAAATATTTTCCGAAATCAGTCTTTTGTTTTATTTTATTTATTTATTATTATTATTTTGCATTTAGTCCTTATTTTTAGCATTGAACCCTAAATTACATTTGGCTCTTTCCAACAAGGAAAGAGAGGAAAAATATTAATTCTGGATATTACTTTATTAAGTACATCATACATATGTCTGGTTTAAACCCTCATACTGAACTGTACTTAAGTTTTTAGGGTTTTTTTTTCATTGTTTTTTTATCCATAACACCGGTTTAGAATTACATTTGGTGACGCGTACAAAAATTAAAAACGAGTGATGCAATAACAAATGCATGTGTACGTTATTTCTTTTTTTAAAAATGTCATAGGCAACACATTACGAAAAAAAGTCATAAAAAAGTTTAAACCACAATCATACCGCTGTGTCAAATCTGTTTTTCCATCGCTATATTAATAGAAACGCAAATATATATTTTCCTACTTACAGGCATTTTGTCATTCTTAGACACAATTTTCATAAATAGGCATTCAAATTCTATGCATGCGGGATTTTTTCATTGCTTACTTTCACAAGTGTAACTATTTTTAAAGATTGAGACATAGCCATCCTTTGATGACCATGTCTTGCCGGTTCATGTAAGCTAGAGGTGTGGATTATCAAAATGATGAGACATAATTTAATACCACTTTTATTAAGAGTAACTTATAATACTTAAATTTAATTGACAATTATTAATTAGAGGAGAGTCAAGCCCAAAGTAAATCACATTTAAGTCAGATCATGCAATTAGATCCCCATCTCAATTATCCCAAATAACCTGTTATCTAATTACTAATATCTATTACCTTTTCCTAGTTTTGGTCCCTTGACCTAGAGAATATAATCTATAACTCTATATAAGAAGATTCTGATCCGCAAGGCAGCTAATTTTTGCCTGCTTATTTGGTCCGCAAGATTTCACACTGCTTTGTCACGCTATTGATCAGAATGATTCCACACTACAACCTCTGAGCCTGCTACTATGCTATCTTTTATGTTATCTTTAGGTTTGCCACGTTATCCTTTTTATAGTATACTTCATTTACATGTTATTGTTTATCTTCTTGGTATTGGGTTGGAAAGGTTTTGCTATTAATCGTGGCCGTCAAAGAACATAGGAGTCATGTTAATCAGAAAGACGCGAGAGACGTCACAACCCTCCAAGAAGAAAACGTGATTTACTTATGGGTTCTCAATGCCCTCTTAATAACACCATGTGTCTAAATCTCTATTTCTAAATTTCTTCGCTTTCTGAGTTTTTATTTAAATTTTTAATCTTAAATCTTCATTTTAACTTTTATAATTTCCAATATCTATCTTGACTTTAATTTTCATTGCAATTTTAATCTTAAATTTTAACTTTTATAATTTCCAAAATTTATCTGACTTTGCCTCATTATCACCCAGAATTTTAATATTCACGAATTTTAAACTCGTGACAATAAATTTTACTCCAATAACTAGGCCAACATTACATTACTGTTTAGTTCTTGTGCCTACTCACTTTTACAATTCGTTACTTAAAAATATTTATACACTTAAAACTATTATTTTGGGTGCGCAGACCCAATCTAACACTGCATATGGAGCTGGTACTTCCGCTCCCTTTCTCTTAACAGCCTGGAAACACGTTGAAGCTTTTACTTTTCAAGATTTTCAGGGTCAGTCTCCTGAAATGAAATTATTTGAGTCTCTGTTTCCATATTAATCAATTTTACATTTATATTATTTATATATCACAATAAATTTTATCTCCATCCCTACATCTGGTTTCAACAAAAATCCCGCACGAGCCGCGCAGCGCCGCAGGTTTATTATTGTTAGTGCCCTGACTACGCCAAGTGCTTCCCGGAACCAGATGCCCTCTATAATACGTAACAATACAACAACATATATATATACACATATTATACAATTACAAAACATTTTCAATAAACCATTATAAATAAATAACCCAAAGGAATTTTCAAGTATCTCACCGAAGTCATACATCGAAGTAAACAAATGTGTGAATACAAATGTTTTCTTCAGAAAAAAAATTTCAACAAGTTTAAAAAGTTCCAAAATACCCAAATGAACACTCATTGTAGTGTTTGACTTGGCTTATAACTTTAAGCACCGCCTGAGACTTCCTTTGCAATAAATTCTTCCGACCACTTGTTGGGAAGATCATAAAAACAGAAACAATACAACCTGATTTTTTATATTCGGCCTCCCACGTTCATGACCAACGATGAGGTGTCATCACCGCCCTTCTGCTTGCATCTGAATTTTTGCTGTAAGGCCTGTACTTTCTTCTTTGTCAGTCCTTTCCCCTTGCTCTCTCCTGTAACTTTGTCTTGGCTGGTCGGGGGTTCTTCTGTTCTCCGTCGTGGCCTTAAATTATAAGTCTTTTTCTAAATGGAACTCTCAGTTGATTCTTCCCCTGCTCTTTTTCATCTCTGGAAATAGTACTAGATGACATTTGTCTTTTATTATTACAATTATTCCCCTTTCTTTAAGCACTTCCTTTTGTGGTCCACTTGTATTCTATATAATCGATCTTTTAATAATTGGTTATTTTTAAACCTTATTTTTATTTTCATTCCCTACTGAACCAGGTGTAAGTGATCTGACCAGTGATTTGTTTTATGGGTCCTCTCTTGTATTTTTGTATTGATTTGATTGGTTACCAACTCCTTTTTGCCTCTGGACCTACGTTTCAACGCAGATTTTTCTTTCCCCATATTGTGGACCTCATTTAATCCTGCGTACTTTTTCCGAAGTACTAGTTTCCTGGACTTGAATCTATACTATTGGGATACCTGTTCTATCTGACCTCGCTCACATTTCCTATGACGATATATATTCTATTTGATCTGGATGCTAACTGTTAATCTTTTTCCGATTTCCATATTACAATATTATTAAGGTTCCTAACTTCTAGGACCTCTATAAGGTCCCTCAAATTTTTTTGTTTAAATTTAGCACATACTTTGTTAGCGGCTGAACTTTACAGGGTGTGTTTCTAATAAAACCCAATCATTTACCTTATTTTTATGTCCTTTCTACGCTCATTATAATATTTTTCCCACTTTCTTGTTTAATTTTCGTACTTAGTCTAGCTTTAAAAGCTTTCTGTATATCTTGAATTTTGAATTTAGAGCTTTCCGATATCATAACTAGTTTTGAAATGGTGTAATCAATTTTCGACCTTAAAAATAACTCAGCCGGTAGTTTTTCCTGTTGTTTCATTCACGCCGTACGAATAGCGTAAGCAAACTCACGTAAGAATTGATCCCAAAGTATCATGTTGATCATTAACGTAATTTGCAATCATTTGCACTATATCCGATTAACTCTTTTCAGTCCGATTTGCTTGTGGTCGATATGCAACAAGTTCTCACATGCCTATGCCTAATTTTCACTTATGTGCTCAAATCTCGGATATAAATTGGGGACCATTATCACTTATTAATTTTATTGGGATTCCATAACGCGATATAAAGTTATCAAAAATATCCGCTATTATATGATGAGGCCTTTTAAGAGGTATAATTTCAGCCCATTTGCTGAAATGATCGGTTATTACTAAAATATAGCGGTTACGTCTTATTCTCGATATAGGATACGGGCCTAATACCTAACGTCACTATCTCATTCGGATAATCTGATATAATTGGATTTAACCGACCAGCTGGTAACGCGTTTTTATAGTTATTAATCCTTGGCACATATGGCATGTAGAGACATATTGATCAATAAATTTTCTCATGTACGGAAATAAATAAACGTCCCGAATTTTATGATACGTTTTAAATCTGCCGACGTGGTCCACTTATTGGCTTTGTCATGAAATTTCTCTCTCATTATTTCATTCCTTAAAGATTTTGAATGTATACACGCATTTCACCTAATGACGTTGGTGCGTTTCGCATAAAATAACAATCCTTCAATTAAACGGGAAATCGGGACCAATTCTCACATATCGTTGCATTAACCGAGTTATCTTCCGGGTTTTCAAATATCTATATATATGACCTAATTCTGGGTCATTTTTCTGTTCTCTATTAATTGTTCCCGCGAAGTAAGTACCCAAATCTTTGATTACGGCACAATTAATTTTATCACCAATTATACTACACGGATTCCTTGAGAATGTCAGCCACTGCATTTTGAGTTCTCGGTCTATGTTCCCATTCTCTATATTGAATTCTGCTAACTTTAGTGCCCATCTAATCATCCTACTGATAAATTTTGCCATGTGTTAGGCGTGTTAATGCGGCGTGTGATCTGTTATTACTTCTTTATTGGTGGCCATTCCTAAATATGTTCTAATTTGTTCAACGCCCATACTACTGCTAGACATTCTTTCGGTTACTGTGTAATTCCTCTCTGCGCGTTGTTCAGTGTAATGCGACGCAAATACGACTGGTCTGTTTTTGTTGGTTTAGTATCGCTCCTAAAACCACCGAACTGGCATCTGTAAATAACTCGAATGGTTCCTGAAAATTTGGTAATTTTAAAACTGGCGCTTTTGTTACCGCCTCCTTGACCTCTTCGAATGCCTTTTGTGCTTCAATGGACCAGACAAATTTTTTAAATTTCGTTTAAGATTATAAAGGGCTTCCACATAAATATCCGCCGCATAATTTTTAATAAATTTCAAGTGTACCACTGGGACATACCTAAAAACTTAGATACCTCTTTTGAGTTACGGGTGGTTTCATCTCTTGTATAGCTCTAACCTTTGTCTCATCTGTTTTAATTCCTTCTTTACTAATAATTAATCCCAAATATTTCAATTCATCGCACGCGAATTTACATTTTTCCTTATTTAATGTTAATCCTGCATCCTTTAACAACGAAAAAACTTCCCTTAAATGTTCAACATGGTGAGTGAATGATGGAGACGCGATAATAACGTCATCCATGTAAACACTCACAAATCTCCTCTCCCTATCACCTCTGCTCTTAGGATTATGCCAATTGCTTTTTGAAAATTGGGAGCTGCTCCTGATAAACCGAATGGCATCCGCTTGAAAGCATATGTGCTTAAATTTGCCATAAAGCCGCAATTTTAACTATATCGCTGGGGTTTACTGCCATTTGGTATCACCCACTTCTTAGATCAAGAGATGACATTATTGTTGTATATGGTATGTTCTGCTAATAAATCGTATCTATAGTTAACGGTAAAGGGTATCGCGGATACTTTGTGATCGAATTTAATTTCTATAGCTCCGTAAATCTATATATGCTTCCCGGATTATCCGGTGGTAACCCATTATTTTTCTTTGCACAATACAACAGGTGACGCGTATGGGGACTGAATTGGAACACCGTTTTGTAACATTTTTGTATGTAGAAAATCTATTGGCTGCTTGCTTAGTGCGATCATACTTATAAGGCCTTGAAGCTGGGCTGGTGGGTTATCTCCTCGTGTCAATTTCATGGTATAAGATATGAGTAAGACCTGGTTTGTCTGGAATAACTCCTTTTAAAAACTACTAAACAATTTTTGTAGTTTTTGTTTTCTGCTTCCCAATTTTTGTTTTTAGATAAATCTATCTCAACTTTTTTCCTCTTTAATTGGTTCAACCAATCTTTATTTATTTGAGAATCTGAATTTTCAACGATTTTTGATTAAAATCTAATACTATTCTTGACGCACTTATGAAATCTACCTAGAATACATGGGTATTCAAATCTTTCAACACATGAAATGACCAATTTCTTTCGAATTGTCTGATCTTTAATTTTACTCCTAACCCCTTGTTTTGGCATTTGTTCCCTGTGCTGTTATTACCTGGGCTCTCGCGATTTTTTTATTTGTTTATAGAAAAAATATTTTCTATATACCTTCCGATATAAAAGATTTATCTGCTCCGTGTCCCATAGCGCTTTCAAAAATGTGTTATTTAATAATATAGGTACGTGGGGAAGTTCTACGGGTGCTATACATATCGGAGAAAGTCTAATTGCTCTCTTGTCGACATCCCGTGGTTGATCATTAACCCCATAATATTTAATCGTCCCCTTTATGTCCTATCACCCGATTGAAATTCATCAATTGAACCCTTATTTCTACGGTCCCTCTATTAAAATTATCATTTCGCTCATTTCGAAATGAGTAACCCCTGTTGTTGAATCTTGATCATTATTATTAAATCTATTCCTCCTCGAACCCTATTATTTTCCGGACGGTTAGCTCAAAACCAGCTTCTGTTATTTGGTCTACCTCTTATTTCCGAATTCCTCCAGTTTCTTACCTTCCTATTAGCTTCAAAAAATTAGGCATCCTATTCGCATTTTGACCTTCGTCTTTCTACATTATGGTTCTGATAACCCTTTGTAATTTTGCAAGAATATCTCTTCGAATTCTAGCCAGGACTTCTAAAAGTTGTATCGTATTTTGTGGATTTCGACTTCCACGTAGTCCTGTACCTGTGGGTTCGGAGTCGAACTAAAATATGATCCACTCAAGTCTGCTTGGGACATCTTAATGCCAAACTTCTCTGCTTTTTAGTACCTATAAACGAAATCAGTCGCCTCCCTGATTTCTTCCCTGTTGTGATGCATAAAACCTGACTGCGGTAGTTCTTTTTTATTTTTGATCGCGGGAAAGCCTTCGCTAATTCGAAGCTTTTGAGCTGCGCAAAATCCGTGGCTGTATTTTGGTAACCAACAATGAACCAAATATCGAATACCAATCTTGAGCCCTTCCTGAGATGACTTTTAAGTAGCTAATACGACAGATTACTTGGGATTTCAAGTAACTGAATATTGTTATCGATGCACTCGATAAACTCAGCAACATTCTCCGACCCTGAAAGGCGCGTTTCAGGTAGAATTGTATTTCCACCTAAGCATTACCTAACCCAGAATTATAGATGTTCGGAGTGCCATTGAGACATAGCCATCCTTTGATGACCATAAATTGCCGGTCTAAGGTAAGCTAGAGGTGTGGGATTATCAAAATGATGAGACATACTCTTTAATACCACTTTTATTATTAAGAGTAACTTATACGTTTCTAAATTCTAATTTGACAATTATTAATTAGAGGAGAGTCAAGCCCAAAAGTAAATCACGTATTTAACAGATCATGCAATTAGATCCTCTATCTCAATTATCCTCAAATAATCCTGTTATCTAATTACTAATATCTAATATTACCTTTTCCAGTTTTGGTCCCTTGGACCTAGAGAATATAATCTATAACTTTATAAGAAGATTCTGATCCGCAAGGCAGCTAATTCTTGCCTGCTTATTCTGGTCCAGCAAAGACTTCACACTAAGCTTTGTCACGCGAAGTTGATCAGAATGATCACAACCCCGAGCCTGCTGGCCAGCTATGCTATCTTATGTTATCTTTTAGGTTTGCCACGTTATCCTTTTTTATAGTATATCTCATTTTACATGTTACTTTCGTTTATCTTCTTGGTATTGGGTTGGAAAGGTTTTGCCATTAATCGTGGCCGTCAAAGAACATAGGAGTCATGTTAATCAGAAAGACCGCGAGGAGCACAATCCAAGAAGAAAAACGTGATTTATTTAAAGGGTTCTCAATGCCCTTAATAAATTAGTGTCTAAATCTCTATTTCTAAATTTCTTCGCTTTCTGAGTTTTTTTTTAAATTTTTTAAACTTAAATCTTCATTTTAACTTTTATAATTTCCCAAAATCTATCTTGACTTTAATTTTCATTGCAATTTTTAATCTTAAATTTTAACTTTTATAATTTCCAAAATTTATCTGGGCTTTAATTTTCATTACTCATCTAGAATTTTAATATTCAATTTAATTTTAAACTCGTGACAATAAATTTTACTCCAATAACTAGGCAACATTTAAAACATCTGTTTTAAATTTGTGCCTACTCTCACTTACAATTCGTTACTTAAAATATTTTTTACACTTAAAAACTATTATTTTGGGTGCGCAGACCAATCTAACACTGCATATGGAGCTGGTTTGTCCCTTTCTTAACAGCCTGGAAACACGTTGAAGCTTTTTCTTTTCAAGATTTTCAGGGTCAGTCTCCTGAAATGGGAAAATTTTTTGAGTCTCTGTTTCCATAATATTAATCAATTTTACATTTATTATTTATATATCACAATAAATTTTATCTCCATCCCTACATCTGGTTTCAACAAAAACTCCCAATGACGCCAGCCTCGTTTTATTATTGTTAGTGCCCTGACTACGCCGCTTCCCTGAACCAGATGCCCTCATATACGTAACAATAAAAACAACATATATATATACACATATTATACAATTACAAAACATTTTCAATAAACCATTATAAACAAATAACCAAAGGAATTTTCGCATCTCACGAAGTCATACATCGAAGTAAACAAATGTGTGAATACAAATGTTTTCTTCAAAAAAAAAATTTTTTAACAATTTTAAAAATTTCCCAAAAATTTAAAATGAACACTCATTGTAGTGTTTGACTTGGCTTATAATTTTTTAAGCACCCCCGGGGAAAATTTCCCTTTTTTGCAAAAAATTCTTCCGACCACTTTTTGGGGAAGATCAAAAAAAAGAAAAAAAATAAAACCCTGTTTTTTTATATTCGGCCCCCCCACGTTCAACCAACGATGAGGTGTCATCACCCCCTTCCCCTGTTTGCACGGGAATTTTTCTTTTTTAAGGCCTGTATTTTCCCTTTTTTGTCGCCCCTTTCCCCCTTCCCTTTTCCCCCAACTTTTTTCTTGGCTGGTGGGGGGTTCTTCTGTTCTCCGTCGTGGCCTTAAATTATAAGTTTTTTTCAAAATGGAACTTCAGTTGATTTTTCCCCTGTTTTTTTCATCTCTGGAAATAGTACTAGATGACTTTTTGTCTTTTATTATTAAATTATTCCCCTTTCTTTCCCCTTTCCCTTTTTGGTGGTCCACTTTTTTCCCATATAACAATCTTTTAAAAATTGGTTTTTTTTTAAACCTTTTTTTTTTTTATTTTCTTTTCCCACTAAACCCGGGTTTAATTTCCTGACCAGTGTTTTTGTTTTATGGGCCCTCTTTTGTTTTTTTTGTATTGATTTGATTGGTTACCAACCCCCTTTTTGCCTCTAACCACGTTTCAACCAGATTTTTTTTTCCCCCATATTGGGGCCCTCTTTTAACCCTTTGGGTATTTTTTCCGAAGTACTAGTTTCCGGGACTTAAATTTTATATTTTGGGGGATACCTTTTTCCAAATTGACCTCCTCACATTTCCTATGACGATATATTTCTTTTTTGGGTTAACTTTTAAAATTTTTTTCCCGATTTCCATTATTACAATATTTTTAAAGGGGTTCCCTAACTTCTAGGCCCTCAAAAGGTCCCTAAAATTTTTTTGTTTAAATTTACCTTTTGTTAGCGGCTGAATTTTACGGGGTGTGTTTCTAAAAAACCCAATCATTTCCCTTTTATTTTTATGTCCTTTCTACGTCATTATAATTTTTTCCCCCCCTTTCTTTTTTAAATTTTTTGGTACTTAGTCTGGTTTTTTAAAAGTTTTTCTGTATTTTCTTAAATTTTTTGAATTTAGAGCTTTCCGATATCATAACTAGTTTTGAAATGGTGTAATCAATTTTCGCCCTTTAAAAAAAATCAGCCGGTTTTTTTCCCGTTTTTTAAAATTTCACCCCCCTTAGGGGAATAGCGTAACAAACTCACGTAAAATTGACCCCAAAAGTATCATGTTGATCATTAACGTAATTTGCAATCATTTGCACTATATCCGATTAACTCTTTTCGGTCCGATTTGCTTGTGGTCGATACCCAAAAAGGTTTTCACTCCTTGTTTTTAATTTTCATTTTGTGCTAAAAAATCTCGGATATAAATTGGGGACCATTATCACTTATTAATTTTATTGGGTTCCCAAAAGCGATAAAAGTTATAAAAAAATATCCGCTATTATAAAAGGGGGGGCCTTTTAAGGGGTAAATTTCAGCCCATTTGCTGAAATGATCGGTTTTATTAAAATATAGCGGTTACGTCTTATTCTCGATATAGGATACGGGCCTAAAAAACCTAACGTCACTTTTCTCATTCGGAAAAATTGTTATAATTGGTTTAACCGACCAGCTGGTAACGCTTTTTTATAGTTTTTAACCTTGGCCCCCGGGGCATGTAGAGACATTTATCAATAAATTTTCTCATGTAGGGGAAATAAAAAACGCCCCAAATTTTTAATGATACGTTTTAAATCTGCCAGGGCCCACTTATTGGCTTTTTCATGAAATTTTTTCTCATTATTTCATTCCTTAAAGATTTTGGGAAAGTATACACGCATTTCACCCAATGACGTTGGTGGGTTTTGCATAAAAAAAAACAATCCTTCAATTAAACGGGGAAATGGGACCAATTCTCAAAATATTTGCATTTTAAACCGGAAAATTTTTTCTTCCCGGGGTTTTTTAAAATTTTCTATATATATGACCCCAAAATTCCGGGTTCATTTTTTTGTTCCCCTTTTTGTTTCCCCCAAATAAGTACCCCAAAACTTTGATTACGGCCAAAATTTAAATTTTTTCCCAATTATACTTGGGGGTTCCGGAAAAATGTCAGCCACTGCATTTTGAGTTCTGGTTTAATTTCCCCTTTCTATATTGAATTCTTTCTAACTTTGGGGCCCATCCCAATCATCCCCGAAAATTTTTTTCCATGTGTTAGGCGTGTTAATGCGGCGGGGATCTGTTATTTTCTTTTTATTTGGGGGAAAATTTCCCAAATATGTTCCCAAAATTTTTTCCCAAACCCCCTACTACTGCTGAATTTCTTTCGGTTACTGTTTAATTCCTCTCTGGGGTTGTTCGGTTGCGGGCGCAAATACGACTTGGTCCCGTTTTTTTTGGTTTTTGTATGCTCCCAAAACCAACCCAACTGGCATCTGTAAATAACTCAATGGTTCCTGAAAATTTGGTAAATTTTTTAAAAATGGCGCTTTTTTTCCGCCTCCTTGACCTCTTTTAATGCCTTTTTTTGCTTCAATGGACCGAAAAATTTTTTTAAATTTTTGTTTAAGATTATAAAAGGGTTACAAAATATCCCCCCATAATTTTTTAAAAAAATTTCGGTACCACTGGGGCATACCTAAAAAATTAGATACCTCTTTTGGTTACGGGTTTGGGTTTTTATCTCTTGTATAGCTCCCCCCCTTTTTTTTCATCTGAATTTTCCCTTTTTTTCTAATTTTTTCCCAAATATTTCCCCCCAAACCCCCACCGGGGAATTTACATTTTTCCTTATTTAATGTTAATCCCGCATCCTTTAACCCAAAGAAAAAACTTCCCTTAAATGTTCAACATGGTGAGTGAATGATGGAGACCGGGTAATAACGCCCTCCATGTAAACACTCCAAAATTTTCCCCATCACCCGGTTTTAGGATTATGCCCAAATTTCTTTTTTAAAATTTGGGGCTGCTTTTCCCGATAAACCGAATGGCATCCCTTGAAAGCATATGTGCCAAATTTTCCAAAAGCCCCTTTTAACTATATCGCTGGGGTTTTTCT
This sequence comes from Trichonephila inaurata madagascariensis, assembly GCA_019973955.1. Classification (NCBI taxonomy): domain Eukaryota; kingdom Metazoa; phylum Arthropoda; class Arachnida; order Araneae; family Nephilidae; genus Trichonephila; species Trichonephila inaurata. The sequence goes on along the minus strand of BMAV01014692.1, from coordinate 100,515 downwards.
GCCATTTTTTAAAAACCCACTTCTTAGATCAAGAATTTACATTATTGTTGTATATGGTAAAGGGGTTTTGGTTAAAAAAATCTTCTATTTTTAACGGTAAAGGGGGATCGCGGGGGTACTTTTTTGATCGAATTTAATTTTTTATAGCTCCGAAAAACTTTTATGCTTCCCCTTATCCGGTGGTAACCCATTATTTTTTTTTTGCACAATACAACAGGTGACGCGTATGGGGACTGGTTTGGGAAAAACCCTTTTTTGTAACATTTTTTTTATGTGAAAATCTATTTTGCTTGCTTAGTGCGATCATACTTATAAGGCCTTGAAGCTCTGGTGGGTTATCTCCCGTGTCAATTTCATGGTATAAAATGAGTAAGACCCGGTTTGTCTGGAAAAAAACCCTTTTAAAAAAAACTAAACAATTTTTTTAGTTTTTTTTTTCTCTTCCCCCAAATTTTTTTTTTTAGATAAATCTTCTCAACTTTTTTTCCCCTTTTTAAATTTGGGTTCCCAAACCAACCTTTTTATTTGAGAATCTGGGAAATTTTTTAACGATTTTTGATTAAAATCTAATACTATTCTTGAAAGCCTTTATGAAATCTTTCCCCAAAAATACTGGGTTAAATTTTAAATCTTTCAACACATGAAATGACCAATTTCTTTCGAATTGTCTGATCTTTAATTTTTAACCCCAAACCCCTTGTTTTTTGGGATTTGCCCCCGTGCTGTTATTACCTGGGCCCCGCGATTTTTTTTTTTGTTTTAAAAAAAATTTTCTATATACCCTTCCGATATAAAAGATTTATCTGCTCCCGGGGTCCCCCTAGCGCTTTCAAAAATTTTTATTTAATAATATGGGGACGTGGGGGGAAATTCTACGGGTGCTATACATATCGGAGAAAATCTAATTGCTCTCTTGTCGACATCCCGGGTTGATCATTAACCCCAAATATTTAATCGTCCCCTTTTGGGCCCCATCACCCGGTTTAAATTATCAATTGAACCCTTATTTCTACGGTCCCTCTATTAAAATTATCATTTCGCTCATTTCGGGAAAAGGTAACCCCTTTTTTGAATCTTTTTATCATTATTATTAAATCTATTCCTCCCCGAACCCCTATTATTTTTTGGGCGGTTTTTCTCAAAACCATTTTTGTTATTTGGTCTCCCTTATTTCCGAATTCCTCCAGTTTCTTTTTCCCCCTTAGCTTCAAAAAAATTTGGCATCCTATTCGCATTTTGACCTTTGTCTTTCTACATTATGGGTTTTGATAACCCCTTTTTTAATTTTTCAAAAATATTTTCTTCAATTTAGCCAGGACTTCTAAAAGTTGTATCGTAAATTTTTTGGATTTCGGGCTTCCACGTAGTCCTGTACCTGTGGGGTTTGGGGTCGAACTAAAAATGATCCACTAAGTCTGCTTGGGACATTTTTAATGCCAAACTTCTCTCTTTTTAGTAACCCATAAACGAAATCAGTCGCCTCCCGTTTCTTCCCTGTTTTGATCATAAAACCCGACTGGGGAGTTCTTTTTTTTTTTTGATCGCGGGAAAAACCTTCGCTAATTCAAGCTTTTGAGCTGCGCAAAAAAACCGTGGCTGTATTTTTGGAAACCCAAAAAAACCAAATTTTCGAATACCAATCTTGAGCCCCTTTCCCGAGATGACTTTTTTAAATAAACAATTGACAGATTCGGGATTTTTAAAGTAACTGAATATTGTTATCGATGCACTCGATAAACTCAGCAACATTCTCCGACCTGAAAGTACATTTCAGGTAGAATTGTATTTCCACCTACATTACCAAAACCCAGAATTATAGATGTTCGGGCGCCATTGAGACATAGCCATCCTTTGATGACCATGTCTTGCCGGTTCCGCGTAAGCTAGAGGTGTGGGATTATCAAAATGATGAGACATAATTCTTAATACCACTTTTATTAAGAGTAACTTATAATACTTAAATTCTAATTTGACAATTTTTAAATTGGGAGGAGAGTCAAGCCCAAAGTAAATCACGTATTTAAGCAGATCATGCAATTAGATCCTCTATCTAAATTATCCTAAATAATCCTGTTATCTAATTACTAATATCTAATATTACCTTTTCCAGTTTTGGTCCCTTGACCAGAGAATATAATCTATAACTTTTATAAGAAGATTCTTTATCCGCAAGGCAGCTAATTTTGCCTGCTTATTCTTGGTCCGCAAGATTTCACACTAAGCTTTGTCACGCTATTGATCAGAATGATTCCACATACAACTCCTGAGCCTGCTCGCTATGCTATCTTATGTTATCTTTTTGGTTTGCCACGTTATCCTTTTATAGTATATCTCATTTTTCATGTTACTTTCGTTTATCTTCTTGGTATTGGGTTGGAAAGGTTTTGCCATTAATCGTGGCCGTCAAAGAACATAGGAGTCATGTTAATCAGAAAGACGCGAGAGACGTCACAAGATGCTATATACATTTTTAATTCACACAAAAATTATAAGAAACATTTTAATAATTCAAGATTTTTAAGTCATAAAAAATTATTAACCTTCCTATTTTCAAAGGCATCTAACTGTTTTGTAGAAATCAATATTATCAAATATGTTTTCCGAAATAATTGTCAGACTTTCTTTGCTTAAAATAATATTTCACAATTCCAGAATGAAAAGAAAATATCTTCGAAATAGTGAACAACAAATAAAGGGAAAGAAATTTTAAGATTCTTAAAAGTAAGAATGCAATAGAAACAGAAGAGGTTAAAGTTTTTGAAGTTATACTTCTTTTGGGGCGTTAGAGAAATATGATGAGGGTAAATTTTTTCAATGCATGCGCATCCCGTCACGGATGCGAAAATCCTTTGTCTAGAAATATACAGAATGGGACAAATCATCCCTGTCTTCGAAATTCTCAGAAAAATATTTCTCTTCACTTCCCTGAAGAAGGGTTTGAACCGGAGACCTCTCGATTTCCAGCCGAATGCTCTACCACTGAGCTATACCCCCGCGTCAGCGAACCTTTGCTTTGCGTGCCGTAGAAACGGATACGAAAATGCTTTGTCTAGAAATATGCAGAACGGGACAGATCTTTCCCGCCTTCGACCCCTCCCCATACTATTGGTCCCATTGTTCCATTGCGGGGGTGTTTAAATTTATTTAAATCGTGATTATCTCAGGTCTGGTTGATCCAATTGACTGAAGGTTAGTATCGTTCAACTCTGTTCTTTACCGCCTATCGTCCTTGGCCCAGCTTGCCCTGCTAAAGAGTTTTAGAAAGATTTTAATCTTGTTACGCCAAAGAAGTATAGCTTCTTACGTAAATACATAAGTACAAGCACACTTTTTTTATTTGATTTTAAAATTCAATAGTCCTTTTAATAAGATATCAGTATAATTCCTATCTTATAAATAAACAATTATTTGTTATTGCTTTTTTTTTATAAAAATTATTTTTCTTGTTCACGAAACTTATTTCCCATTTCATCCCCCATTTGAAAGATAACTAACAGTATTTTAAATTCTTATGTAAATAAAGCAAATACGAAATGATCATATATAAGTCATTTAAAAATTTCAGAGGCAAAATCCCTTTCATAAGATAGGATTTGATGTTTATTCAATACCAATCAGTTCTTAAATCTTAATAGTCTGTTTAACTATGTTTGAATAATATATGTTAAATGTCGTATTTTGATAGTTACTTAAGATATCACAATCAAGAAAACAATGATACGTTTATCGTGAGTCTAATAATTCAAATCTTAAAGAAGTATTGGAATTATTACTTCAATAGTTAAAAGTATTTTCTTTCAATGGGCCTTAATACAAATGGCTATTCAAGAATTTGTTATGACACAAACGATTTTATGAAATTGTGAGGAAAAACTCACATTACAACATACATAATTAATTATTTAATGTTTTTGTGTTTAATTTGTAATTTAAGTAATAACGAAATACTTCAAAACCTGTAATTCGGTTGCATGCAAATAAGAATGAATTATCTTTTTTTTTGTCAGATGTTCACATTATGCGCATTACTATGTTTTTTTAATATTGAAATAATATATATATATATATATATATATATATATCATAATAGGTCTCCAGTTTAGTCCAAAGACTTTTTTGTACCTACATTTGTTGTGTCAGGTGAATTCCAATTTCTTCCTGCTTTAGCACTGTAGGTTTTTGTACTTCACTTTTATTTTATATTACTCTCTCTCTCTCTCTCTCTCTCTCTCTCTCATATATATATATATATATATATGTATAATGTTCATTATCTAGTATTTCTGGTTTTTGAAATATTATACAAATTTCTTTTATATATATATATATATATATATATTATATATATATATATATATCTTTATATTAGATCCTAGATGAAAGCCAAATATTTATAATATCATATAAAATGTCACATCGCATATATACACTACTCAAAAGAGATATGTTGTAACCCCAAAAACAAATTGTAAATGAAATCTGCATCATGCAAATTTCACGAGCGATAGTGGTGAGATGGATGTGCATGTGACGGAGTTTGTACCCGCATCTGAGCCCGTGGTACTCACATTCGAGCTATAGAGACAAGCAACATTCCATTCTCATGAAAAACATCTGAGGTTTTGTATAGGATTGTGTCACTTAGATTAGAAAATGTATATAAAATTGTTTTAAGAATAGTATTACAATAAAAAATTATTTAAGTACAATATTTTGACAAAAAATGACCCATTTTCAAAATATTCTCATTTTGTGAAAAATGCTTCTATTATAATAATATTTTGCCTGTATATAGCTCAGACCTCTGTACAGAGGCTCAACTAGAATTTTTGAAATATATCTCTTTGAAGTGAGTTTATCCATGTTTTACGACAGCTGAAGGGAGAATTTTTAAGAAAATACGCTGATAATTATTTCAAATGGTTGTAACACTGAAAATAATGTGAATTTTTCAAAAATAATAGTTGAGACTCTGTACAGAGATCTGCGTTTTATGCAGGCAAAATATTATTATAATAGAAGCATTTTTCACAAAAGAACATTTTGAATAAAGGTTATTCTAAGTTCAATTTTTGCCGAAATATGGTATTTAAATAATATTTTTTTGTCAAAATGTCCTTAAAACAATTTTATGCATCCATTCTAATCTGAGTGACACTAAATATCATGGAAATTATCCATTTTTGTGCTTTTTTAAAATCACGGTTCCAAACGTAGTTGGATACCTTAAAAGAAATAGTGAAATCCATTTGAATGTTCTTTGATTTTGTGTGGGGGCTCTTCAATGCCAACCATATAACTTTTCATTGATTCCACGCTATTTCCCCGAAGGAAAAAGAAAAAGTATCGTTCTTTCTTCTTATTATTAGTATTCGTTTTATAACTAAGAAGACTAAGAAGGCTTCGTCAAATTTCTCAAAGGCTAGTAAGTTCTTATAAAGAATAAAAATCCAGAATTGCTATACTTCTTTTTAATCGCATCATTCATTGTCAATTAAATTTACAATGAAATAATTTACAGCAACGTTAAGTATAATTAATATAACCTTAAGAAGTGAGAAAATGTTTGATATTTGTCCCTCATTTTTTAAATATATTGTAGCGTCGCCTCATTAGATGGACGCTTCGCTACCCCTCTTGTCATTTTTCAAGCCCAGGAGGGAGCAGAATGGCTAGATGGATTATTGTATTCTTCTAAGGGGACTACATATTCTTCTCTCACAACCTGGTTCAAAACATGTTGAGCCGACTCTTAAACTGTTTCATGTTGCCACTGTTTTTCTTCTCCGTCCTCCTCTGGCGAATATATTCATCAGATAGCTTTTTCTTCACGACGATCCTTAGAAGGGACTCGCCTGTTTGACGATCCTCCATTCTTTCGATTCCCCTCACATGTTGTCCATGATCCACTTAAACGGAGTGAGTGAGTGAATATTAACGTCACACTGTTCAGCTACACAAGGGCTTTTGGTGACGGACCACGTAATTTTGAACCATGGTCAAGTGACGTGGACGACACCTGAGCTGACACCCCTCTCCTAACTACCACGCCACACCAATGGGAGGACGTTTCAGCTCTCAACAGATTTAATGTGCATCGCTGCCCTACATGGCGGGTTTTTAATGGTACATTGCTCGAACTCATGACATGCCTGTCCTGATCAGGTACCTTGATCACTGGGCTACCTCAGCCCCTTCCCCCTTAAATGGATGTAATGTCGATCTTTTGTATGAAAGAAATATTATTTCCAGTGTCGAAGTGACAAGTTTGTTTAGTGATCAACCCTATGGTTTATGATGTAAGGCGAACTAGATAATCTCATTCGCAAAAGACTTGTCTAAAAAAACGAATAGAAGTTAGGATCGAGGGTGTCGGATGCAGACCCATGACGCTCGCCACTCAGAAATATTTTTTGGTGTGCTAGAGACACGTCCAGGGTGTTTAAACTGTCATTTCGGAAGTAGACAGAGAGCTTCTGTGTGATCAACGAACTGCGATAACTCAGAACTTCTGCCAGGCTGATGGACAGAGGCAACGGGACAGCCACACCAGTGATTGATCTATTGGGAGATTCTAGAACTGCAATCCGTACTTAATCTTCTTTCTAGCGAAAGGCTGTGGAGCAGCAAATAATAGATACATAATGATAGTGTAACGTTTCTAAATAAATTTGTTAATAAAAAGATATTTGACTAAAACTGAAGGGTTCCTTTCACTACACAGGAATTAAGCAAACTTGTGGGTCACGCCCTTACAACGTATTCAAAATACTAATATAATAGTTTATTTAATTTTGTTTTACTTGTACTTAAAATAGAGAATTTAAAGTTTATTATAATTATTTATAATAATTATCTATTTTTATTTATATAGAACCAGTGCTGTGACAGCTGCTACACAAATAAATAAAAGTTTTAATTTTTTTTCGACTATCAATTTAAGCAAAAACAAGTAATATAAAAAAAAATGTAAGTCAATTCTTACTTAGGTTAACAAAGAAATATTTCATTTTAGTTACATTTATTAAATAATTGCAATTAATATAAATATATATATATATATGACAGAATCACAATATTAAGTGGCAAAACACCGTTTAAATAACATCAAAAACTTTTTAACCACATTAATTTGTATATATATAATTACTTTTTTAATAGAACTTTAATACAATAGGTAAGAATTTATCTTAAAGCCAATAAAAAGGAATGCTAGCATTTGATTATTCAGGTCAATTTTTCTTCACAACTTTAATAAAAGCTACTTTATCCAGTGGCTGCCATCTAAAGGAATAATATCAACTGAAATATATCTCTTAAACAAAAATTAATTGATTAAATTTAATTAATGTGTTAATATTTGAAAATACAGCATTAACATCAAATGTCATTCATTACAAGTTTAAAATTGTATTTGAACTTGAAGTGTATAGATAAAAAGCATTTTATTAACGATTGAAAATTTGAAGAAGATATATAATTAAACATATATAGGGAAAGTGTGAACTAATAGTAGAATTTAAAAAAAAAACTAAATTACATATAATAAAACCAAAATAAGAATTTATAAATGTAAAGCTTATCAATACAAGCTGATTATGATTCAAATGGGGTCATACATATTTTTCAAATAGCTCTTGATTAGTAAAAGTTTAATGAATAACTTTTAAATAGAGGGATACAATTTTTAATGACAAATGAAAAAAGATTGAGTTGATTTGACAGTTGACAGTTGATTTAAAAATTTTAGGCTTTATATTGATTTCTTACATATAGATTACCTTTTTAATTTTATTAATCAACTTAATGGGAGTTTAAGACTTAAAATGATGCCATAAAAACAGTTTACTAGATGAAGAAGTTAAGTAATATATTATTCAGTAAATAATAGTTATTTTTTATTCATTTTTTTACATACAATTTTTAATTACATTCAAGATAACTAGGATTTTTATAGGAGAACAAATTGTTTCCCATAAATATTTTAAAACCATTTATTTAGTTAAGGAGAACATTTTTGTATTATCACTTTATACGTGGATTATATATTAACACTTATACATTACATGCATAATAAAGTATTAAGCTTTTTAAATTTATTTTTATTTACAAAGTTGGACGAAAGATAAATAGCTAATCAAGAAAATTGCAAACTTCATCATATTTTAAACCTAATGTATCTTACAGTTTTAATAATGCACAAACTAACATTTTTTTTCCTGTGAAGTAGCTTCCTGTTTAATTTACAATGAATTTTTAAAATATTTATCTTATTATGGTGCATGCATTAATAAATCCATGTTCTTAAAATTAACGTAACCTTACATCATTAACAACATTTGTAAGTTAATAATTGTTTTATACTAATTCTATGATGAATAATGAATTTTTCTCTTAAATTCTTTTACATAATGATGAGTAAGAAGGAAACTGTTCCTAATAATAGAAAAATTCTTTTAAATTGTCCAGAAAATCTCTGTAATGTGTGTCTTATATCAATAGCTATGGGGGAAGAGGAGAGAAAAGCGTTTTAAAGAATGTCATTGCCTTTAAACTAACTTTGAAGTATTTCAAAAATGATTTAGGTTAGTAAATAATGTATTAATTTAATTTACTACTAAAATGTAACAACATTTTTTTATTAAAATTGGTATTATTTATTTAAATTATTTAAAAGTTCGTATCTTTAATGAGTTTTTTTTTTTAATTTAAGTAATTTTCTTAAGAATTGCTCTTTTTTACAGACATGAAAAATTGTGATTTTTATCAAACTGTTAATTTTTTTCTAAAAGCTATACTAATATAATAAGTATATTTTCAAAGTACTCTTAAATCATATTAAGATATTCTTTAAAAAATTAATTTCCATCTCAAAAAGAAATCGTGAATTTAAAAATTTTGTAAACTAAAAAAGTTTGATAAAATTTTTCAACAAAGTCCTTTTTTAGGCCTTGATATCTCCTTCGTTGAAGTAAATGTACATCGAAGTCTTTTTCCCCAACACTCATGTCAGTATTTTCCGTAAAGTTAAGAAATTCAACATTTTGTCAGTCCGATCTTCTCGAATTTCGTCTAAGTCAGTGTAAAGGAGAGGACTTTTTTTCCCTGAATCATATCTCATGGGGGAAAAGGGTATTTACGGATTCTGACGTTTTCGCAATGCAAAAAATATTTTCCCCTTACTTAAAATACGTCGATGGAAAGTGAATATTTCATTTTTTTCCCAATTTGAATCGTTTTTAGTCCTACCGTTTTTAGGTATTTATTTTTCTCATTCTCTGTTCTCCTTTAATTTATTAATTTCAATCCAAAGTATAAAATACTGTGTTTCTTTTTGAATTTTGGTGAATTCCATGTGTGTGCAGATACAATCATTTACAAATACAATCGGTTGATCATTTTAGCTACTAGTAAATTGTAAATACTTACCACTTTTTAAAATTAAAGTACTACAGTAGCATCTCCACATTCAACAAAACTCTATTTTGTGAACTTTTTCTGCAACCAAGAACATTTTACTATTTTTTCGTAAAACAGAATCTAATGAGAATACCTTTCCTCTTGTGATTCGATCTTTTTTCACCGAATTTCAAAAATATTTCTGGACATTTCTTATTATTCTCTTTTTTAACATATTTTATGTTGAATCATGACCTTAAACTTGTTTAACCAGTTTGCCTGGTTTTAGCCAAACAAAATAACAGATTTTATCAATAATTAAAGTTCAAGACGTATGCCGTAATGTATGCATAAAATTAGAAGTTATAAGAAAATTTATATTAAAATCTAGTTGTAGGCTTAAAATTCGAAAATTTCATAGAAAAATAATTTAATTTAATATAAATTTATTTTTTAAAGTTTAAAATACAATGTATTAACAGTAATTGTTAACAATTTAAAGACTACATGGTCAGTTATTTTAAAATGTGGTTATGTAATTAACATCGTACAATAGCTATCCACCAGTCAGAGGAGCATTTCATGGAAATCATGTGAGATTGGGAACTTCCTGTTGTCTTTTTGTTCAAAAAGCCTCCCTTTCATAGAATATATATATATATATATAGTCGACTCTCGATAATTCAAAGTTGGAGGGACCAATGAAAAACTTCGAATTATCAAGAGGGTAGGAAAAACTCCCGAAGTACACAAAAAGAATTTTTTTTTCCTAACATATTTAAATTTGAAACTTTTGTTTAAAATTTTGAATCTAAAATTAACACAAGGCGTGTTCACAGTTTCATGCTCTCTCAGCTACGGGATATACTTAATAGTATCGACTTTGGGTAGGCTTTTCTCTCCTAATCAGTCAGCCAAAAATCCCTTTTTACCCTTTCTCCAACGCTCCCCCTTTCCTTTCCCAAACCCTTTCTCAACCTTTTCGAACGGATCCCCACGCCCTCCCAAATCTTTTCCATTCCTCATTGGAAATAAAATTGTTTCGCACCAGGTTACCTCAGACATTGTCCCCACCACTATTGGTTTATCAAAGCACGGTCCAATTCGGCCAATACCCTATTTGGTTAAACATGCTTTAAGTCACAGAGATGAATCATAAATCCTCAAGTCAGTCCGACTCAAAATACAAAATCCTACGCATCTATTTTACACAATTGTGAATAACCTTTCTGGACACATGTGTAGCAAGACCACGTGAAAAGGCATCTTCGGACCCTTAACATATATCCGTGCACTAAAAAAACATCTATCTTCAAATCTATGCAACTTAGTAATAAAACAAAACAATAACTTGAAATTTTTACCATATGATAATCATATACATTTCCATTTTTTCTTAAATGTTCATAGAATTTGAGAAAAAATTTAAAAAGATACAAAGATATATAAATTGGACAATTTTTTTCAAAAATATGAAAAATCAGTATTTTACACAGCACATTATTCTGAAGTACAAAATGGATCAAAATTTACAAAATAAATTTTACTTGGTATAAAAATATTCACTTTTTGAAGTTATACTAACTTTTAAGAAATTTATATAGAGAAAAAAAATGTTTTTTAAATACAATTATAATAAAAATTTTAAAATGTTAAGAAAAAAAAATTAATTAAAATTTAAATAAACAAAAAATATATTAAAATCTTTTTTGAAAATTGTTGTATAATTTATGAACAGCCTTATTTTGTATACATGTATGGAATTTAAAATATATATCATAAATAGTTTCTGAGAAATCCTTCCTCGCAAGCTAAATTTTTTTGTTCTGAGAAATGTGAAGTTAAAGATGAGAAAGAGATAGGAGTTTAGTTTAAGTTTCACTAGTTATTTCTCAATAACTTCCGAAGTGTTTAGATTATCAACAAAATTTTGGTATCAAAATGCTCAGAAATGTTGAGGCTTCAACATACATATTTTTCAAAATTGAAAAATTTCCCTGAGACCTCTTAAATAAAAGATGTGGATGGCTAACAACTGTCGGTCTATCATCCACTTGTAGAAGGAAATCAATAAAAGTATTTTTTCGCCTGAGGAACCGGAAAGTACTAAGAAGTGGTAGCAGACAAATGATTATCAAAGGGGCTATGCTACAAGGGAGACAGCAGAGACAATACAACATAAAACGTGTAAGCTCCAACTTGTTTACTAAGGACTGTACATTATTCTGAGTGTTCGAATTGTCGAGAATTTTATAAGATAACTTGGATTCATTCCGTGTTGTAGTCTGGCCAGCTACAAATTTTTCTTCAAAATATTGAGTGTACTCAAATGTATTGTTTTAGTTTGAAATATCAAATTTTTTTTAGGGATTGAGCATATACTTTGAATTAGCGAGAGGTTCATATTATTTGAATTGAAGGGAGTCGACTGTACATTTAACGTACTTTGAACGTAACTATAAAAGTCATACAACATATCGCCAGTCTTCAAAATATAGCCGCGCAGCCAGTATTTGGAGCAAAAAAGGAATCACTAAACTAAAATATCTTATGAATGAAAGATTTGTCAGTTGACTGGTTGTCTTACGTTTACTAACAAAAGAGGATGACCACAATTAATTTCAAGGAGAAAAAAATGATTTTGCTTAGATTTCATTGACAAAAAGTAGAAAAAGAAATGCAAAATTAGGCTTTTTGGTAACAGTTCTTGAGCTTAAAAATAAGAAAAACTTGCCTGAATATTATCAAAGAATTGTATAATTACATATAAATCACTTCCAAATTCAATTCATTAGACCTAGCATATAAATCAGTCCTGTCAAATCAGTTGGACTTCGGAAAAAGTAAGTAAAGTGGTACCTGCATTTTATGGGTTTTTGTGACATGTTTTATCCGATAAAATAACACTTGTTAATATGTTCTTATCTTAAAAAGTATTCATTGTAAAGAAAAAGATTCATTGTAAAATTTGCAACTAATAAAAGCTGACACTGATTAAATTTAGAGGTAGACATGACACGAATGGATCAGAAGAAAGATAAACCGCTTTTTATATTAAATTGTTTTCTATTAGTAATAGTTGACATTTGACTGACACTAAAACAAATTTTCAGCATGTTCATTATGTGTCTTAAATTCTTTTGATTATACAATATCCTCTTAGGAACTACACTTTCCATGTGAATATGAGCAAATTCAATTTCTGAAACTGTGCTTATATAATAAAATTTAACTTGAATGCTTAAAAAGTTCGTTACCTTTTTTTATTAAAATACTGATATATACATTGACTATTGCTTTTTAAAGTTGACTTATAAAAGAAAAATGTCTGTTGATTTTATGAGAGAGTTTTTGAATCAATGGAGAATACATTTTGTGTGTGTGTGTGCTCTGATGGTATAAAATATATTCTTGAGTGAATTTCAACAATAAATAAAAATTTGGCACATAAGGCAATGCTCTTTAGAAATTATCTTAAGAGCATAAAATTATCTGAAGAAATAATATATGAAGTACGAAGTTTTGAATCTGACATGTGTGTGATGTTTTGAAACTCTTATTAACTCGTAATCACGAAATAAAAAATATTTTACAATTTTTCCCCGCTTAAAATACGTACAAGATAAACACAAAGGTTGAATCGAGGTATTATGCTTTTGAAATTTAAGTCTAAACTCCCGTGAAAGGAAAAGCCACCGCGTAAGGGAGATTTTCCCGTATACTGTGGAGTACTGTTAAAACCAATAATGACAACCAATAGATACCAAATCCAGATATAAAACTATTTTAGATTGTTTTTTTCGTGGTTGCTGTTGTTGCTTATTATCAATGGACTAACAAAATTAAATAGATTCTGCAAGACTTCGGTCGCGAGAACAAGAATGTGATCAAAATAGCTATCTTTCCTAAATAATTTAGCGGCAGTCTCCACCAAAGAACCCATTTCCTGTTAGAGAACTAGTGACGTCTCAATGGTTATGGTGTTCCACGTGAGAAAATATACAAGGTCGGACACTACGACGATTATGTTCTAAGGCAGGGGTGTCCAACACGTGGCCCGCCAGTACTGTTGCGGCCTGCCGACACTTTTTAAAAAATTTTATATATCAGATTTTTAAAGTTTTTTTTTAATTGGAAATTTATTTGAGGAGAAATTTATATATATATATATATATATATATATATATATAGTTAAATATATATAATTCAATCACAACACAGGAATCAATATAAAAAATGAAATAAAAATGATTCTATAACATAAAATCCCATTTCGAATAACAATGGCGAATATAGAAAGACAAAATTCTAACGTTTTCAAACAAAATTTAAAAATTTTATAAAATAAAAATATATAAAATATCAGTTCAACCTCGGACTGGACCGATAGTGTGTTAATCTAGTTTGAGTGCGCCAACTTCCCCATTGCGTAACTTGTAAATTAATTTTAAAAAATCCAATTCTCAAAAATTTAAAATTAAAAATTTAAAAATTAAAATTTAAAATTAAAAATTTAAAAATTAAAATTTAAAAATCAAAAAATTAAAATTAAAAAACTTAGTTAAAATTTAAAGTTAAAATTTAAAGTTAAAATTTAAAAGTTTAAATTTAAAAGTTAAAATTTAAAAAGTTAAAAATTAAATGTTAAAATTAAACATAAACTTGAAAAAATTAAACTATTCGCATCGCATTCTGAAAGATATTAATTAAAATTTTAAAATTTAAACAAATATTAAAATTTAAAGCAAATAATTGCATAATGTAAGTGAACTCCTCAAACACCAAAGATACACTCATCCTTATGGTAGAAATAATATATATATATATATAAAATATATATATTAAAATATATATATCAACAATGTATTTACCTGTTCTTGTTTTAAAATAAATCCTTTTTGATTATAGAAATGTCTTTTAGATTACAATAGATTTATATTTTTTGAAACAATTACATTTGATTTTACTATTTTACTATAGTAAATTACTTTTTTAATAAATTTCGATTTGCATTACGAATTTCTTTTACTATGGATGGTACATGATTCTCTGTGCGTGCGACTTTCGTTTCTCTTCCTTCTTTTCTGTTTGGAGTGCCCAAAAGCAAGATGCAGTCAAGATGTTCTTTAAAGTTTAAAAAATATATATATGTTCAGGACGGTAAAGATAAAGGACAATGTATACTTAATCGCTTGCGAATGACAGCACTATCAAATTTCAACAATGAGTAACAAAAGATCAATTCAAAAGGAACACACCGTAATTTTCACGAAAATGTCAACTGTAATATTTTAATTACTATTTGATCATTGCATTATTATATTATATAAACATTATTATATTATATATGTCTATATACATGAAAATAATAAAACAATAATAATAATTCATTCTGTTTTAAATTTTCCACTCCAAAATAAATTTTTCTTTTTGTTTCCAAATCTGATATAATTGTACATATTTTTATGTGCGGCCTGCGAGATCATAATGTTTAGGGTTGTACACTCCTCTTCTAAGGCAAAACAAAACCTCACTTTATTCAGCCGTCAGTGAGTGACAGGCGCAGTTCCCACGCAATATCCTGCTTCAAAGTCTGGCGTATGAGGGGGACTAGTACCAATAGTGGAATAGTAATCCTGGATACTACCAAACAGAATTAATTCTACATCATGTGTCGTTTTAATGGGTGTGACGTAATCCACCTTTACAGAGACACTAAAAAATACTCTCGATACACAAATAAACTGCATAAACGCTAGAGGGACACTTCTACGTTCTTTGATGCCTTCAACACACTACTTCAAACTCTCTCTCTCACACTTACTGTGACCTATCAAGGCTCACACCTACGAGCAAACCAAAGTTGTCTCAACGCAGTCTGTCACAGGAGTAATCCAGCCTTAACAGATAACTCAACAGCGTTGCACCTTACTAGCATCATACATTGCTTCGCCGTAAGTTCATATAGACCAAGATCTTCTTGGTTAAGCTCGGTAAACATGATAATTGACACAGATGATGAAGATCATCTTGCTTCTAAGAATGCGAAGTGCTTGATAAGACCACTGACAAGATGTGCGTCTATGAGCATCTGTTACAAACGAAGGCTTCATATAAGCCCGGTCTTTTATCATATAATGATGAGCAGGAGATACCTTTAATTACCAATTATTCTTGAATTTTTTCTTGTGAGTATAATTCTAGAAAAGCAAGGGCTGAACAGAAATAGGAAATATTACAGCTTTGTCCGGCATTTAATTGAAAGAAAGTCTTACGTAAAAGGGGGTTCTCATTGAATATATATAGTATCTAGAGCTAAATAAATCTTAGTCATGTAGCAAAAAGCAACGAGGAGCTAATTGTCAAGGTCTTAGAGTGAACAAAGGTTTTTAGAACACCATATTTCTTCTATGTTATGATGTTCTTAAAGTTTTGAACAATTGTTACTATTTCACTTTTTAAAACTGAACAGAAATTAGAATAAGGCTGTTTAAAGTTTAATTTTTCATGGATAGCACTACAAGTACCAGTACCTGTTTGGTCAGATATATTAATGATATAAGTATAAATTATAATTTCAGGTTTATATAAAATATAATAATTGTTTATCCCCTTAAAAAGAATAAGCTGTGTAATAACTAATAAAAGATAAAAAAATATCAGAAACATTGAGACAAAGGAAATATATAATTTACGTCATTAAGAAAACGTATCTTAAACATTCAATAAAAAACCAAAAAAATTTTAACTGTCCAGAATTTTAAAAAACTTATATTATTTAAAATTCATTTATAATTTAATTATAATAAGCTACAATTTTAAAAACAATTTAATTCAAAAATACATAAGAAAAGGAAATGAAATCATTTTCTAAATTTCCCAATATTTTTTAAGAATTAAGGGATCTAGTAAATTTCTAAATATTACATTCAAAGTAAAAATGTAAGAATATTTTATACATAGGAAATATTTTCCAAACTTCAATTTTTAATATTTTCTTCAACGTGAGAGAAAGCGGATTTTCTGCTGAAAACAACTCTAAAAATGACTTTTGAATTCAAAAATCCTTTTAAAAATGAAAAAAAGGAAGTAAAGCTCTTTATATAAAATCCCTGCTCTACTGAACAGAAAATCCGTGCTGGATCCCAAATTCGGATTGTAGTCATAGGATTATTTTCCTTTTTGAAGACAGGGGGAAAACAAAAATTTTTTAATTTAAGATTTATTTCAACTTGAATATAAAGCAGAATATATTTATTTATTTTTCAGCATATGACTTCAGTCATATATTTTTTTATCTGTTATTAATAAGGAAGTGATGTAAAAAATTCCAATTAAAATTAGTAGAGATTAGTAATTAACAATAACATGAATTAATGTTCACTCATTATTATAAATATTTTATCCTTGTTTACACATTAATCTACAAATTTCAAAAATACCTGAGTTTTTTTGTGTGTGAGTAGTTTATAATATTGAGAAGCTTGCAGTTCAACTTCAGAACTGAAAACTAATTAGTTTTTAAGGTATTTGAAGTCTTTTGAATTTAAGGTTTGGTTTCGGTTTTATTTTAAAGCATATTTTTACTCTAAAATTAAATTAATTAAAAATATTTTTGAGCATAAACAACTCTTTCAGTGTGAAAGGCTTATTAATTTCAATTTTCATTATTAAAACCATTTCTGCTTGATTATAATTTGAGTTTGTTGAGTTCTCATAGCTACTTAACTCTTCAGCCGGAAATCAGTTTTTTTTATTGCTGCTCTTAGAAACATCCGTCTGACAGACGGGTAGGAAAATGTTTTTGAATTTTATTACCTTAAGGACTGTTTTAAATGTCCTTATCGCTCGTGAAATTGAATGGAATGTTTAATATTTCAGTCTTTAAGACGCACAATATATTATATTTTTATCACAAGAATTGTGAATAGTATTTTTAAAAAAACTGATTAGAAATTATTTATACTCATGTAAAAATAATTAAATATAATAATACCCAAAACGAAAAACATAGGAATATCCGTATGATAGACAGTGATAGGTAAGAAAAATCGCACATATCATGACTTGAAAAAAATCGTCAAGTACTACCACGTGATCATGTCACTGGGTAGAGTCCAAATGAAGATCTTAAGGTATCCGACTACTTGCGACAACATTTTTTTTAAAAAATGGAGATATGGAGATTTTTTTGTGGTTTTTAGATTTATTTAGTACACTTTAAGAAAATAAAGTTAAATTAAGAAGAGAAAAATAAATTATTGCTACTAAAATGGGAAAAATAGGTAAAAATTGGCAAAAAATTACATAAACGGGGCCCATTCTGTACAAATAGTAAATGAACAAATTCTCAATTTTTCCATTTTGATGTATTATTTTGTTATTCCCTTTTGAAGTGACCTTCACGATAAGAGATATTTTAATTTTTACAAAAACTAGAGCACTTTATATTAGTTGTTATATGAAATTGCTTAAGAAACCAGTGATTATATTCACTTAAAGAACTGTGAATTTTGTAATAAAACAGTGATTGATAAATCTAAAGGTTAAATCACTTCTACTGTTATACAGAACACACACACAAAATTTCAGCAAATTATTTTGAAAACTTTTTGTGCAATTGCTGTCTCCGTTTGAGTTTTTCGAAAAAAACACATTTCGAGTAAAACGCATTTAAAAGTTTGACATCTTATGTAAAGTTACGGCGTTTGTTTTTACTAAAATACTTGTAGTTTTTGTTCTAGAGAATGGAAAATAAAAAACTTGGTATTTTTATAAAGCTAATAAGTTATCCTAAAAAATAAAAACATAAAAGAAATTTGTCAATTTTTAAGAAAAATCATGATTTTAGGGAAGTCGGATACCTTAAGGCAGTGATCCGCAACCCCCGGTCCGCGGACCGGTACCGGTCCGCGGATCAAATGGTGCCGGGCCGCCTTAAGAGCATTAAATTATTGCCATTTTATTTAAAGTGGTGCGTTTTTCTCGGGTTTGCGCAACTTTCCATGGAAATCACTTTATATTCCACGTTAAATCACTTTTATTCATTTTTGGTGTAACTATATTTTATTCTAAAGGTATATTTAAAATTAGGCTAAATTAAAATTGTTAAATCAAAACAATCTAAAATATAAACAATTACCGTGCCCCAATTATCAAATGCTGACCGTTCCGCAGCTATAAAAAGGTTGCGGAGCACTATCTTAAGACAGTCCACCCAAAAAATCAGACCACAGCGTTATCTACAAGAATCAGAGAAAATCATCCCCCTCTGAGAGACAGATGTTCCTGTCAGAGGGTTAATTAAGACTGATTTCAAGGTCATTTTTTCTTTTAAAAAATAGTTTATATAACTTAGAGGCTTTATCGTTAATTTTTCCTCTTGAGAAAATTTTCTTCTTCGAAAATGTTCTCGGGTTGCTGTAAGAAACAAGGTTTCGAAGAGCTGGAATACTACTGAAGATGATGTATCTAAAAAACAGCTGTAAGCTGATACTGAAATTAGACTTCCGAAAACAATAATTCTGAATTCAAGTTTTGCAGACGAAAGTGAATATTTCCATGATCTACCAACTACATTATAGAAAGCTTAATGTCGTACAATATTTAGTAATTTAAAGTTTCACAAATCAAACTCAAACTTGTTAAACGCTGCAAATTTAAAACTGAAAAGATTTAAATTATAAGTACAAACCTGGTAATTCTTAGCTTAAGTTAGTATTCTTATTATTCTGTGCATAAATATTTTATGTTCAATTTTTTGAAAATATCGGGATAAGATTAATCTGAATAACTTGTTTTTGTAAGAAATGCAATTGATATTATGCAAAAATATACTTTGTATTGAATACAAAATATTTTTAGTAATATTTAATTAGTGTTTTAATGTAGAACCTTTTTAAGTTAGAAAACAGCAATTAAAAATTAAAACTTTACAGGGATTATTAGATTCTCCTTCATGGCTTTACAAAATTTTAATGGGTTTTTCTCAGATTTTTAACTCTGAAGATGTAAATGTTTTTTTAATCTCTAAGGTTTTTTTATCTGTTTAAGATAAAGTATTGAATTCTTTTGTATATACTCCTAAACGTACGTTTTATAAAATTTAGTACGGATTTAGGTCTGAGACCACCAGTTAGTTTTGTCAAAAATGCTTAAGTAATTTTTTTTAAAATTTTCGTGTTTTTTCCAGGTTTAGATAGAAAAATAATTATTAAAAACCAACAAGGGAGCAGATTTTCAAATCAATACCAACTTTTGTTCGCAAAAGGTAAGAAACATAAATCCCTTAAAATGAATAAAAAAGTTTAAAAGGTGGGTATTTTAAAAGAATTTGAAACACGTATAATGTAAATGTTTTTTTTTTCAATATATTTACACAAAATATCTTTTATTTTTTTTTATATAAATTGTTAAGGCTTAAAAATCATTATGGAACATTAAATAAATTTCAGGTTAGATTTATTTTACCTTTTTGAGAATTGAAACTTAATTCTGGGATCACACAAGTAATATTTCTGTGCTTCAAAAAATAATGACCCCGATCTTTGCTTCAAATTTTATCTTTTGATTTAACTATGGCTTTTTAAAATAAATACTTTCAAAACACTTTTTGTAAAACCAAATTATTTATTTATAAGGTGTTTCTAGTCATTTTGAACTGAAGAACAGTTCTGAGATGTAGATCAAAAATTGAAGCAAAGAATGGAAATTCACATTTGCATCAGCGCAAAAAAATAAAGTTACTATTTTGTTTCTTCTACAAAAAGGTAGTACACTCTACTGGAGACGTTTTGGAGTCATAACGCTCGTTTACCGTTTCATTGTAAATTCCTAGCATGCTTAAGATTTTCCTCCAAAAAATTCTCTCTGTCACATATAAAACTTCAAATCTTCAAAAAGGAAAGATTCAAAGCCGAATTTATTTAAAATAAAAGTGACATGTGTTGGAATTTTCTAAAATATCACGTGATTGAAGAAGTTTTATAGTTTTCACTTTTTCTCTCTCTCTCTCTTGGAGTATAAGTACTTTATCCTCAATGACTTTAAATCCAACTCCTTCAGATTTTCCCTTTTCGAATCCAATCTTCTAAGTCAGATTTCCCAGTTCTTTAAACTAAATAAAAAATATCTAATCAATACTTTACTATATTGAGAAATTGACTGCAAATGTTTCCTTTCCCTTCACAAAAGAATATTTTACGAATTTAGAAGACAAATATGTTTATCAAAGATAACTTTCTTATGATGATTTCCTTCTTTTTTGAAAACTTTCAATAATTTATAAAAAGAAATATATAAAATTAAAATCTTTTCATTTTTTTAAAAATGATTTTGGATTTTAACTGTTGGTCAATACCAGGATATTTTTATTTACTTATTTATTTATTAATCCTTTTAAAGAAAAGCAGTTTTTTTTTTTTTGTGATTTAACTCATTTTGATCGTTATTTAGTGTGATAAATGTGGTGACGGTAGTTTTTTTTGATGATAAAATGTTTAAAGTTATCGGACTACTTTCGGAATCGTGATTTTGAAAAAGCTTACAGACGCATACTTTTTTAACTTAAAATGCCATTTAGATTAGAATAGACGTATAAAATTGTTTTAAAAATAATATTACAATAAATAATTATCTAAATGCAAAATTTTGACAACTCGTTAACATAGAATTACCTATTTTCAAAATATTCTCTTTTTATTAAAAATACTTCTATAATAATAATATTTTGACTATATGTATAGCTAAGACTTATACAAAGAACCTGAACGAGGAATTTTGTAATTCACATTATTTTCAAAGTTGCAAGTAATTGAACTAATAATCGGTGTTTTTGTTGAATCTCTTCCACTCTAATGTACTAAGTTATATATTTCAGAAATCTTTGTTCAGAGTCTGTACAAATATCTTAGCTATATACAGTAAAATACGTTTAACGCGAAAACGCTAAAGACGAAATATCGGTTAACATGAAATAATATAACGGACCCGTCAAACTACTATGTATTTTCAAGCATTTTTTATTCTTAACACGAAAATATTTCTCTCTGAAAATGAACAAAATACGGAAAACACCAGCGAATCAGCAAGCACCCTACACCTATGTATACGACACCCAAAAACATCTCATTTCTCGTCAGTTGGCTTTGGAATTTGGAGACTACATCGCATTGTGAATAAAAAGTAGTGCGTTTAGTTAACGTTTTTTTCTACCTATTTTCGAATTTTCTTACGGGTACAATGACAAAGAGCTCTGGAGGAAAGCAAACTTCTATTTCTCTTAAAATGAAGATGGAGCTTCTTAAGGTGGTTGATCAAAAACAAAAGACGAAATCAGAAATCTGTAAAAAATTTGGTATTGCTAAATGTTCTATTAAGTTTCATTAAGTAAGTTAGTTAATAAATGGTTTTGTTTCATTGATTTTTATTAACTACATACCTATGAAAATAAATTTACTCAATTAAACTTAATTTTGTTAATTACATGTTTGTTTTCTTTTCTTTTTTTCTTTTTTTTTTGCAGTTTCTTTTAACACGAAGTTCTTTTAACAGGAAATAATATTTCAGTCTCTCAGTTCTGTGCAAAACGGTTTTCACTGTATAGGTAAAATAATATTATTACAGAAGAATTTTTCGTAAAAGGAGTATATTTTGAAAATATATATTTCTTTCATTTTCTTCTAAAAATATCGCATTTAAATTAATTTTTTTTAAATAATATTCTCCAAAAAATTTTTTGTTTATTCTAATATATGAAAAAAAAAAAACTCTTTTGTGAACGTTTGCAAAATCACGGTTCCAAACCGAGTCCAATGCCTTAATGTGATTAAATGTTTTTCACGGGCATGTTTGTGGTGTTCTACTATATAACTCTTCTCGTATCGTGTGTTTGTTTCGTTATTTTTTTAATATTTATGTGCAGTTATCTAAATCACATTTGAGCTACTGGTGATATCAGAATATTTTTTTTAAAGAATACCTAGACTTTCATTTTAAGTATTATGTTTCATATTCTATGTTATAAAAATTCATTTCCTTCTCCAATATTTAAAAATTCCTGATAGTCTAAATTTTCTCTGGTTCAGTTGTTTTCAGCGCCATTTTCAACGAAGCATTTACGTATTAATTTTTGTTAGTTCATCCCTTTCGCATTTTTTTTCTGATGAATGCAATTCTGGTTTAATCAATTCATCCATATTATCATGCATTTTTTTAGTGATATTGGTCTTTTAAGACAGAAAATCACTGGTTGCTATAGGCCTATTGTGTTCAATTTCAAAATCATGTCAGAAACGAATAGCAGTCCGTCATGAAATTAGTTAACAGAAAATTGCGATAACCACTGTCGAATAGTAAGTTAAACTTTTGGAAACATGATATTGTTGTCAAATTATTTGAAAAAACTTCGTTTCCTCACAGTTTAAAAGAACAAAATATTTATTTAAAATACATTGTTAAAAAATATCGTTAAAAACACACTTGCAAAAACCAGCGACTTAAATAAATTTTTGACAAGATCTGGGCCATTTAACTGTCAATTCTGGTAGATTAAATACCCACTTTTAATTTATTTACTTTTTTTAACTTTATTGTGAGTTGGCCTCTATATAGATAA
The DNA here is from genome assembly GCA_019973955.1 of Trichonephila inaurata madagascariensis. NCBI lineage: Eukaryota > Metazoa > Arthropoda > Arachnida > Araneae > Nephilidae > Trichonephila > Trichonephila inaurata. Next base: position 77,501 of record BMAV01014692.1, on the reverse strand, counting down.
TGACGAAACACTCACGTCCATACATGCATACATACAGATGCACGCACATTCACATAGAAACAAAAACACACACTGAAGAGATGTGTAATACATTGAAAATTAGTTCAAGCATTGCGAATGATTTAATACTTAAAGATTTACTTTGCCTTCTAATGCAGAAATAATTTTTTAAAAATGAATACCACTTTACTTTTCTTTTAAGTATGGTATGGTACAATGGCAACAAAAAGTATTTCGTTTGACTTGGAATACTATATCTGTTTAGTGCTGATCCAAAAATAAACTTGAATTCAATGATTCTTGGAAGAAATTGGAGTTATAAAAACCCTAAATGATGTCTACAATTGTTCTGTACCAAAATTGGTTTTGTAATCTTGTACACTTACCAAGTTTTGCTTGTGACATTCAGTAAAATTTAAATATTCGGTCAATTGTGTTTACGTGCACCGCTGTGTATGCTCTATATTAAGAAGCATAAGCAAATTGACATGGTTTAATAAAATAAAGACACGTATTGAATATTGAATTATTCTAAAATACAAAATATAAGAGAAGAATATGTTTCTTGGTTCTTATATCCCTTGATATTTTCTATACTACACCTTGACAATTATATTTCCATATTTCTTCTTATGCCCAGAACAAAAACAAAACATTTCTGAATGTAAAAATCACCTCTCCGAATGTAAATTCTGATAACAAAAACAAGCCATTACACCTAACACACGTTTCGTTTTCTTACCTTTGTTTTAAAGTTCAAATCAACGCAGAAAAAATCTGCTGGAAATTGAATTATTATTATTATTTTGAATTCAGAATGTGTAATGTATTTTTCTGTGAATTTTACTATAGAAAAGATGTATATCTTATCTAAAATACAAATATAAGGTAAGCAATGGTAAAAAAATGTCGCAAGAGAAGATATATATATCTATTGGTTATTATATCCCTTAACATGCTCTATACTACACATTGAGAATTATATTTCCATTTTTCTCCTTATACTCAGAACAAAAACAAAACATTTCTGAAAGTGGAAATACCTCCGAAAGTAAATTTTGATAACAAAAACAAGCCATTATACCTAACACACATTTCGTTTTCTTACTTTTGTTTTTCAGGCTTGTATCAACGTAGAAAGAACTTGCTGGAAAATGAATCATTATTATTATTTTGAATTCAGAAAGTGGATGTATTTTTTTCTGTGAATTTTACTGTAAAAAAGATGAATATCTTATGGTTCATTCTTTCTCGATTTTTATGTTATTTTATTTTATTTTTAATAGTATATTTAACAGTTTTGGAGTGAAATAAAGTCAAACTTGGTAAACATGCAGTCCATAGTATTTTCAAACAAACTTATCAATTAATATAAAAGATGAATGAAATTTTTGAAATTTATTAAATAAGAATTTAAAGTAAACTTTTAACAACATAATTCCGTAATTTCAGAAGTAATCAAGAATTTAAGTGTATTGAATAATGTTTTAAAAACATGTAGCAGAAACATGTTATTTTTATTCAAGTAAAGATTCAGCTGTAGATTACAACTATTGAAAAAATACTTTAATTTTAAACATTTTGAATGAGTAATTTTTATTTTCTATTGCAAACGTATTGTTTACAATCCGATTAATAAATAACGAATTTTTGCTAAACATGATATAAAAAAGGGGATTGTTTTTTTTCGACTTTTTAAATTAGCGACTAATCTGAATGAAACTAATTTTATCTGAGTTTAATAATTTCAACTTTTCGTAATTAGTATAATATATAAATGAAAATTTAGTTTAATTTTTTTTCTTTCAAAATTGTGTAAACATTATATGCGATTACATCTTCTTTTAATTACAAATTTAAATTTTAGAAAGTAAGCGTATGTATTTTTTACCAGAAATATTTCACCAAGTTATGATATATTTATAAAATCATAAAACGTATAGTTTTATTATAATTATTTCTGACATTAATTTAAATGATACAAATTTTAGTAAGAAGACTACCCTTGTTATTATGCTCATGAACATACTTTACTGTTAATACTAAAAATAATGTTGCTATTTGAATGGTTTTTCAACTTTTCTCTTAAATATATTAATTGCGGGCCATTCTAATGAATAGCATGATAGATAAGAATTATTTAGGGCCTCATTTTTTCATTTTTAACAATATTAAATTACAATACAATATATGTCATATTGAACAAGTCACTATTTATCGATACCATTAATAAATGTCAAAAGTTCCCATTTTGGTTAAAAGTTAAAAATGTACTTCCTTTGGATTTTTAATGACCTATTAAATTCTGATAATATTCCTATTAAATATTTTTAGTACAAAAATTGCACGTGATAAAAACTATAATGCATAATTTTTCTTCAAGTTATTAATACTTCAGGTACAAATATCTCAAGTTATCCATATCAACAAACAAGTAATATAAAAATAATTTTTTTAATTCAATTCCTACTAGATCAACAAAGAAAATTTTATTTTTAGCTACTTTTTATTAAGTAGTTACAATTAATATAAATATGTAGATACATATGCCAGAATTACAACATTAAGTGGTAACTAATTTTTATTAATTATTTTTTAGTTTACCGTACTGTCATCCAAAACAGTCATGCATATAAAATTTCAGTTCAACTGAATGCTTTAAAACGTGAGAAAAAAATCTTTTAAAGTTTTGACCCAAGTTGCTAAAAAGGGAACTAACGTGGCTGTATCTGTAATTCTTTAAATAATTCGTTTCAGTCAATTCATTTTAAATAATTATAATTATCGTATTTTTACTCAAAACAATAGTGTATAGAGAATTGCAGCTCAAACGAGTGCCTTAAAATGTGAGAAACAAACCTTTTCATGTTTTGACACAAGTCGCTAAGTAGCCAAAAATGATGCCAATGTGGCTGTATTTGTAATTCTTTGAATAATTAGTTTTAATTAATTAATGTTTATTAATTATAATTAAATTATTGTATTGTCATTTAAAATAATCATGTATATAAAATTTCAGCTCAATTGAGCGCTTTAAAATGTATTTTATTAACGATTGAAAATTTCCCGAAGATAAATAAATAAATATATATAGAAAGAGTGTGAGTTAATAGTAGAAATTGAAAAATAGAACTCAAATTATATTGTGGATCACTTGATTATAAAATATTGTAAATTTTAAAGCATTTAATGTATTTCAAATTTGTTCAGAATAAGTATTCAGAATACATTCAGTCAACGTGTAATTTGTAAGAATATGCGGAATTTGCTATTGAATGTTTATTATACATCCAAGAGTCATAATTTAAAAAAGAAACATAAAGTAAATATATTAGATATATGGTAGAATGACGTAATTAGATATAATTTTTCCTCTATATTTTCTTCTAAATAAAATTTGATAAGACTAAAACACTGAGTGAAAGACAGACCCATAGAGAAAATGTGTTTTTTCTTCAAAATTTTTTTAAAGTTTCAGAAGGATTTCTGCGAATATAAAGTAATATTAATAAAATAAATTATTTTTAAATTGTTCCTTTTCTTACTGCTACCTATCCTTTATTATTTAGCTGCTTAAACATGCTTAGTAATTAATATCCCTATATTGCTGAAAATACCTTTCAGATGTTACATTCACTGAATAGAAACCAGACTAAAATCTTGGCTCTTTCATCTTCTATTCAATTTTCGGAGCAAAAGTGAAATTTAAAAATTTTTTAATATCACATAATATTCATTCTGTTATCTTGGAGAGTCATCTGATTTAATTACTTGATTTTAGTTTAATTAAAATCATTGGCTTTGAATAGAAGAAGCGTACTAAATGGATTTCTTAAATATAAAAAAAGCTTAAATTTATTAATACTATATATATATATATATATATATGCGAGCGTGATGTGTTGTATAAATTAGAAATTGTGTTAATTTCTAAATAAATAGTATTTTAATATTTTTTTCATGTGAATATTAAAGTGTATAATTTTATAAAGATATATCTATTTTACTTGATTTAATATACAATCTAAGCAAAAACTTTTAATTACTTAAAAATAATACAAAATCATACCTATTAAAAAGGAGAATTTCAGCTATTTCTAATATTTAGAATGACTTACACATTTTGGAAAAAAAAAAAACAATACAATTTCAATAAATTAAAAGGAATTTTCTTAAAAGCTAAAACACTTTTCAAGTATTATGTTAATACAATTATATAAATCACTAGAGAAAGTCAATGAAGTTAAAATAATAAATTTAAAGTTTCAAACTTCAGTTTAGGAATAAAAGTTGTTTAGCGTTAGTTTTTGCAGAATTACTTCAGTGAGAGCGTTCAATCATATGGGAGTTTTGCCTCCAGTTTGCTGAATATTGCATTTAAACAAACAATTGAATTTGTTTGCAATGAGAATGACTTATCATAATGGCTTAGTTCAATGGTGTCAAACTCAAAGTCTAACTTGGGCCAAACAAACAAAGTTTAACTTTAGGTGGACAGTATGACAGCTCGTTGTTGGGCTAATGTAGCAGTCCACAGTGGTCACACTCCATATAATCCAGACCTTTGCCTGGTTAAATGTTTTATCTCTAATTCATAATTTCCTTTTTTTTTTTTGATAAAACCTTTCTCAATTGAAAATTTAAAAAACATTTTCTATATTGTTACGTCTGGGAAGGAAACCAGCTCGTCAGAAATAATTGCAGTAATTGATATTGCCTATATGTTGCCGCACTAAAAAGTGATACCAGCTCCTGGGTAATAAACTGTACCTCCAAAGGTAAAAATGTCTACGCAGCCCCATAAGAAAATATATATATATTGCTATGTTGTTTTATTCCTTCTCACATTCTAACATATCCCTGTGCCAAATTCCGTGGTAATGCACTGAATAGCTCATCAGTTTCCCAGATTTTGTTTGTGACCTTAATTTTGGACTGAGTGTATGATATACAGTGCATCAAATAACTTTTAAGACTGGGTTTGTAAAAAGAAATAAAAACAAGAAATTAATTTCTGTTTCGGTTTTTTTATTAAAAATAGGACCCTGCAGTTTCATTGCACATGTTACAGAGATTTATTACTAATCGAGTGCTTGTTGTAAACCCTTTGTGGAATGACCTGAAAAGCATACGTCGAAGCTACTTGTATGATCGTACTATCCTCAAAATAACACCTTTTAAACTTTATTCTAAGTTTTGGGAATAAGGAGTTGTCACAGTGTGCTATATCAGGTGAATACAGTTGATGTTTCTACACACAGACATTATATTCTGCCAAAATCGAGGAACAATAAGAGAAGTGTGACTGGGAGCAATGTCATGTAACAAAGACTAACCATTTTCGGTCCAATATTCTGGATGAATTTTGTTAATTAAATGTTTTAAAATTGCTAAAAGTAGTATAATCTGTAATTGTTTGCCCAGTTGAATCAATGCCTTTGTGGATAATAACTTTGCTATTTGAAGAATTTAATACTCATTGCTTAGATTTTGAATGGAACTTTCCTTGTTCTTTTTTGAACGTGATGAAATTTGTGACTTCACTCCGCACGTTATCGCTTTGTTTCGGAATCATATTGGAAACGTTAAGTTTCATTGCCTGTAACAATAGACTTCAAGAGTTTTGATCGTTTTCAGCGACTGAAATGATGCATCTGCAATGTGCACTCCTCATTACTTTTTGTTCAGGGGTTGAAGTATATGGAACATATTTAGCACACACTTTTGTTTTGCCCAAATTTCGTTCAGAAGAGTTTGAATCGTTTCTTTGTTGTGTTTAAAGAGTGTACCCTCAATTTTAATAATGCACGGCGATCATTTGCTGCAGAATTTCGTACTTACTTAAGGTATCCGACTACGTTCGAAACCGTGATTTTTCAAAAGTGTATAAATGGATAATATTTATGATACTTTAGTGTCATTTAGATTAGAAAATGTATATAAAATAGTTTTAAGAATATTATTACAATAAAAATTAGTATACAATAATATTTTGACAAAAAATGAACATAGAATAACCCATTTTCAAAATGTTCTCCTTTTGTGAAAAATGCTTCTACTATAATAATATTTTGCCTGTATATAGCTCTGACCTCTCTACAGATGCTCAACTAGAATTTTGAAATATATAACTTAGAAGTTATCCATACTTTACGACAACAGTGGGAGAATTTTAAGAAAAAAATCATTGGACGTAACTCTGAAAATAATGTGAATTTTTCAAAAATCCTAGTTCAGACTCTCTGGAGGAGTCTTTTTTTATATATAAGCGCGCGAAATATTATTAATTTAGAAACATGTTTTATAAAAGGAGAACATTTTGAAAAAAGATTATTCTAAGTTAATATTTTGCCAAAATATTGTATTTAAATAATTTTTTTGTCAAAAATAGCCTTACAACCCTTTTATACATGTATTCTAATCTAAGTGACACTAAATATCATGAAAAGTATCTATTTATGCGCTTTTTTAAAATCACTGTTCCAAATGTAGTCGGATACATTAAAACATATTTGGCACACTATGTACCATTAAAGAAATAGAGAAATGTCCCTTACATATATGACTTATCCTAAAAAGAGCTTTTGTTTTTCATTTAAAGCTTACTAGCAAAAAAATATTTAAACTGTTATCACAAGTTTTTTTTATAAGTAATGTACAAGAGCACTCATTCGAAAATGTAAAAAATAATAAAAGTCAAAACATTTTTCTAGTTTCATTATGGTAGCAATTTATTACAAGTCTTACTTTTTATTTGTTTAAAAATAATTAAAAGAATTCTGATCCACATACCCTTGTCGAATTTTTCCTTACTCAAATATATAAAAATAAATGTCTTTCAACAGCTGTGTATTGCATCATCTTCATCAAATTAGGCTGAATCCTTTTGGAACAAATCACCCATTCTATTCATCACAACGCATTGGGCGTAATATTTTTAATTAGAATTAAAAGTATTTTAATGGAGAAATCTTTTTTCCACCTCTTAGCATACATCTTTGTGACAAAGAAAATGTTTGCTAACCATCAATTTAAATGATATATTACCCTTAAAAAATAACAACCAAGGATTCTTTTAATTAACCACATACAGCGTGTTCGGAATTACTTAAAAAGATTAAAAGAATGATTATTCAAAAAACATGGTTCTCATTTGAGATAAGTAAAGAAAAAAGAAAGGCTTTAACGCAAAAAAGAGAGAGAAAGAAACAAATATGCAGCTCCCAAAAAAAATTCTTTTGAAAGATGTTCCCCACTCCCCCATATTTCCTATTTTCCCAATCTATTAAAGTCAGTCAATACTAATAGAAAATTTCTTTTATTGTGTAAGACTCTATTCATTTGTGAAGCATTATGGATAATAAAACAAGAGAAAGCAGAGGTAATCAGGAAGAGACATCTTTTTTTATAGTGAATAAAAAGATTCTTTTGTGTGTGATCTGCTTTAATCTTCCTCGGCTTGCTTCAAAATTACAACTCATTCTTTCATTTTTATTTTTTATTTTTTAGGTCATACTTTTGTGCAAAAAAAGCACTTTTTACTCTTTTGACTGCTATAGATGAATTTGCTAAACACAAAGACGTATAAAATTAAAACTGAAAATTTAGAAACTAATACTTTAAAAAAAAAAACTACCCTAAAAACTGAATTCTTAAATAAATTTATTTGAATAACATAATGTTTTGATTAAAAATGATTTTAATATATTCGTTAATTTTTGAATATATAAAATATCAAAAGTATATTAACACACGATATACTTCTCTTTTACATAAGATCTGTTATAGTAACATATAGCGAATATTTGAACTGGTACAATCCTTTTTTAAGATATTCTTTATTGAATCCTCATTAAATAAATCTAAAGGGTTCAGATTTACATTATTTTTAACAAATGAAATAATAGTAAATAATATTTTATATTCTATTCACATAAATTATACTCTACAAATCAAATAATTATGACTAAATGATCTCTAAAATATATGTAATATGAATAAAAATAGATTTTTTTTTTATCTAAAAAATGTTTTGTCACATATTTTAAGGATTTTAATCCTTTTTGTTTTATTAAGATATCAGAAGCTATATATTTATTACTGAAGTAAATTTTCAAAGAAATATATATATATATATATATATATATATAAAATATATAGGCTTATTCTCAAAAAACAAGAGATAAAATCCAACGATAAATTCAAAAAACACATAGACAGTAAAAAAATCACACAATGAAGGACAAAAGAGAAAATCGAGATAAAAATAAAAAAGGGATGCTGCAGTGCTATGAACATTACTAATTTAGGACATTTAAATTATAAAAAAATTTAAAAATTATAAAAAAAGTGGGGTTGAACTTTTTTTTTGGCCAGCCAACCTTCCCCCCTTTTTGTAAATAACACTAAAAGCAAAACCAAGGAAATAAGGGTTTAGAAATATCTAAATCCATTACAAGATAGATTTAATTTACCAAAAAATTGCATTTTTAAAAAATGAAAAAGCCCGCGCTAAATCGGGAGGGGAAAAACATTCCATTTGTTGCCAGATTCTATACCCCAATACAGTTTTTAAATCAAAAAAAAAGGGCTAAAAATGGAACTTAACAAAAGATAAAAGGATGGAAAAAAAAATTAATAATAGTTCATATTATAAAACTATAATAACACCAGAGTAAATATGAATAAAATAATAGTAAGAAATTTTCCCTAATCTAATATTAGACTATGGAGATAACTATAAAAAAAATATTTGTTTATAGTAATAAGCTATTATCAATCTCAAAATTTTAATCCTAACTATTTTGAAAAAAGTTTTTATTTATGTAACTAAAAAAATTAATTGGGTATTTTTTAAAAGGCAATATTTAGTAAAATGTATATAGTTATTTAAAACCCCCCTGTTTTTTTGACACAAGAAATTTATTACGTTGTTTAATAATTAATAACAATATTTCTGAATATAGAAACATGACATTACTTTCCCAAGAGGAACTTTTTTAATATTGAAATTAAAAAACTTTTTTTTTATCATAAATATTAGAAACTGTTCCCTTTTTAAAATAATTTGACATGTATGTCAAGAAAATTTTTTTTTCATTGTTGTTATTATTTGTCTGTATTAAATTAAGATATTGTGGGGTTTAAAAGTTAGGTATAAAAATTGGTTTTTTTGCCAAAAAAGATTATATCATCTATATAAGATAAATTTTAAAATTTAGAATTATTAATGTAACTACTTTCAAAATAATGTAAGTATAAAATTGGGAAGACAGTTGCTCGCAGGGTCACCTTGTGGCAAAATTTTTTAAACTGCTGATAAAGTTAAAAATTTTTGATATATATAGTTCTCTTTATGTACAAACCCCCCGTAGTGAACCAAATTATCATAATTAACATTATTAAATAAATTGTTTTTATGTAAATTTACAAGTATATTTAAACAAATCATCAATATTAATAGAGTTAAAAAGATCTTTAAAATCTAAACTATAGACTGAATAATTTTTTTTTCTTTCATTTTTTTAAACAAATGATTTGGTTTTTTTAAGAATGGCTGAGGATTTTTAAAGGGTTTTTTATTGTTTCATGCAATATTTTTATGGAGAATTTTGGGCCTTTTTTTTTGGTTTTAAAATATGTATTAAAAACCCTTTTTTAACTGTCCTAAATTTTAAATGGATCTTTTTTGAAATTTGGGGGGTAAGAAATAAAGGGAAATTTAAAAATTTTTATTAATTTGAATTTTTAACTTTTTTATGAAAAGCCAAGATACGTTTATTTATTTTCTAAAAAAGAAGACTTAATAAAAGGGTGTATTATTTTTCAAAAAAAATTGTTGATCAATAAATTATTTAAAAGTATTTTCTATGAAGGCAAAATTTCCCGGCACTTGATCAACATAAACTATAATAAATTTAATTTGTAAAAATTTTAAACTGACTTTTAATATTTTTAAAAAAAATTTTATTATCTGTACCATAGTTATATTTATTGCTGTTTTGTAATTTTATTCCCCCTTTTAATTTTGTGAATCCCTCTATAGGCATACTTTTATTTAATATTTTTTTGTATATAAAAAGCTCAATATCATTATATAACTGATTTTTTATAATTTTATTATTATTCGAAATCATTAATCTGAAACCAGTACCTTTTTTTCATAAATTTCTAAGATTATTGTCTTTAACAATATTGAGATCACCAGTAACAACATGTTTTTGATGTTAATCAATGAAATTTTTTTAAATTTTTAAAATTTCTATTTAAATTATCTTTTCTTTATAGGCAAATTATAAAATTAAAAATTGATCTACCTATTTTTATTGTTTTAAAAAACTTTTTTTAAAAGTGATATTTTGTATTGGGAAAAGACATGTGTGTTTTTTTTAAAAATGTCAGAAAAAAATTTAACATTATCATATGATTTATTCATATATAAAAGGTACAGTATTCTATTTGATAATCCTTATTTACATTAACATTTATGTTAAAGGTTTATGTTTAAAAAAATTTATAAATTTCCCTTAATAATATGAAAAAGCATGACAATTTTTAATTTTTTTTGAAATTAGTACATCTTCTGTAATACATAATTTGTCTTACTGAGGCCAAACAAAAAAAGATTTAAGTTTTTTTATGTTAAAATTGTTATCAAAGTTTAAACAAATATCTATAATACTATCTGAAAGGCCCTTTTTGGTCTCTATTTTTAATCTTTTAGTTCTACCCCCTCTATTTTTTTTTTTTATTGGGATATTATATTAACCTTTTATTTTGTAAAACTCTTGAGAATTTTTTTTGGGTTTTTGCATTTAGAATTTTTTTTTCCTTGGTATAATACATTAAGTCCATATGAAAAAATTGCATTATAATTTTTAAATATAGAAATTTTTTCCCACCATAATTATTTTTTAATAATAGGAACAATTTTTAATAATATTGAGTGATACATGATAAAAAACCATTGTATACAAAAAGTGTTTTTATTTCTATTTTATTTAAATTTTTTAATACTATTAAAAGATTTGGGTATTTCCCCCTTATATTTTAAAATATATAATAAATACACTCATGGAAAAAAAAAAAATAGCACACCAAGAAATAATTTGGGGGGATCGTAACGAAACTTGGCATGAAGGTACATGTCAGAGAGATATGCAAATGAATATATATATATATATATATATATATATATATATATATATATATATATATAAGATAGATATTAGATATAGCCAGTAGAGGGCGTTTAACGTCGTTCTCCGTGGAGTATAAAACAGGTAACCAAAGCTTGTTTGAGTGTGCTGAATCGTTTACAAAGGAAGAGCTGAGGTAGACATGCCATTACGCCGTTTATGAAGATAATATGAGCAGCTGCCGCAGTTTGAGAGGGGGAAAATCATCGGCATGATGGAAGCTGGGTGATCAAATAGGCGAGCAGCTCGTCAATTAGGCCACTCTGATATTTTGGTAGGAGGTGTTGGGACCAGTGGATCCGAGAGATGTCATTTACACGAAGACCAGACCCAGGACGCCTTCGACAAACCAGTCGTATAGAAGACCGCCACATCGTAAGAAATGCACGCGTACAGCCAACTACTTCATCTGCCGTCATCCAGGCACAGGTAGCACCTTCCCTAGGGACCCCTGTGTCATCTCAAACAATACGAAGGTGCCTGGCTGAAGGACATTTGGGATCGCGGAGCCCTTTACATGTGCTGTACAATTATAGTAGAACCTGTTTTTCTGCGGACATTTTGTGCGATTTTTTTATGTGCGATATTTTTTTTTATGCGGTGTATGAGTTTCAATGGCTTTGGTGGCACTGTAATGTTTTCTATCTATTTACAAGTGGAATAACGGAGAATGTAAGGAACCCCTCCGCCCACTGAAAATCAGATTTGCCTTTAATATTTTATAAATTGGGTGAATACCTATTTAGCGTTAGTCATGCCTTGGGCCCTTAAAGTCCTGCCCCCTCCCCTCTTGACAGGACTAAATGGCTTTGGCATCACTGTAATATTTTGTATCTATTCACCAGTGGTGTAATGGAGAATGATAGGACCCCCTCCCCTGAAAGTCAGGTTTTGCCTTTAATATTTTATAAATTGGGTAAATACGTATTTAGTGTTAGTCAGGCTTTGTGCCCTACAGTCCTGCCCCCTCCTGATATCAGAGCGTATATTAAGCCACTGAAATATAGACACTTCAAGACGCTCTATTCATTTGTTATAAACAGTCTCCCAATTTAGCGCATTCAGTTATTTTCTCTCAACGCTCCAGCAGCCCGCGCTTGACTGAAGACGAAACTTTCAATGGCAGTGACATTATCAATAATCTGGTAGATTATGAAGACGGACAAGAAGAAGCGGATTCCTTGAGAGGGGATAAAAAATGCAGGAATAGTGCTTTCCAAGAATTTGGAAAAGCATTTTCTTAAAATAGATACTAATTAAGAAAGTAGTATGAAATTCCAAAAAAGGCTTTAATCATGTATATCTGGTTATCGTGACATTTACAAGCAACTGACCACCCGAACTTCGTCACAAAAATTTATCTCTTACTTTGTGTTGCGAAAAAATAAACTAATTGAAATTGTATCCTCAAATGTGTGACGAAAGCAATTTTGAACTTATTCATTAAAAGATTTTGGATTACGATAAGTGGCAATGAATTATGCATGGGCATTTTAAAAACTTATCTGTGCATACAATGAGAAACTATTTGTTTTTAAAATGTTTCCATGTGTAATTCTTAATTATTTAATTTTTCAATGGAAGTACTCTTACTTAAATTTCGTAAATAATTGACATACTTTATAAATGCGGCTTTTTATGCGGTCCCTATCCACCGCATAAAAAAAAATTTCTGTTGTATTTCCACGAATTAATTCGTTATATGTAAGAATTTATGTAGTTTTTGAATTTTTTTTGTGCGTTTATTTTTATGCGGTCCCTATCTACCACACAAAAACAGGTTCAACTGTATTAAAATACAATGCAATTTTATCTTGATGCTTTGTTAATACCTAAATTAATTAATACCAGCATTTTATTATTAATAATTAATAACTAGGCTGCTTTAATACCTCAAATAAAAAGTAATGATTTTTAGTTAATTTAATTGTATGTGTGTGAGAGAGAGAGAGATCTATCTTCGTAATTTTTCAAATTAGCTCCTTTGTTTTTCATTTTCTAGTTTTAATGAAAAAAATTATATCAAAATTTTGACTCATATTTAAAGTAACATCAAGATTAGAAACGTTTAAGCTTGTTCTTTTGTGCGCACGCTTAATTATCTGGAATCTCTAATGATTTAATGAAATATATATTTTTTCATGTTGAATTGAAATAGATATGTATTCTCATATAATGGAAAATAATAACGATTAGAGGTGGGTGATCCCTTCATTTTAAATTAAAATAAAAACTTTATAAATATTTTTAAAATACTAATTCTATAAAATAAAAGTATGTGTTCTTCTACTCCATATCAATAATAATATTTACATTTGCATATCCTAATTTTTACAACGGAATGAAATAATTAACAGTAAAAAAAATCCCCAAAAAATCCAAAAAAATTTAAAATGATATTACCAATATGTATTTAAAAAGTGAAATTTGAGTTTTCTTAAAAATATTCATGCATATATAATTAATATAAGTTAATCTATACATCAGAAAATAAATATGAAGCAAAAATTGTTGTGTGATGCATTTTTTATTATTCACCTATACTCAATTTCATACTTCTTGCTAAGCCTGAGTTTAAATAGGCTATTTTCGAAAACATTTTCAAAATAAATAAATGTTAATAACTTTTCACTTAAGGATTTGTTTTAATATAGCAACCAGAAACACTCCTTATTTTTCTAACTTCTGTTGCAGCTACTAAACAGCTAGTGGGAGAGAGAATACCGTTTGCAGTGGTTAGAAGACAAATTTAGGAAGGGGTGCACAATGACGTTCGAGCGCTACACATCCCCGCCTCTCATCCTCACTTAAGCCAAGAGCTTCCGGAGCAGGTTAAATGGGATATGATTTCTTCACCCAGCGTATAGCCCTGACCTAGCTCCAAGTGAAGTTTATTTCATTTTCTAGAACCAAAAAAATAACAAATAAGAGACAAAAGCCTTTATTAGAATGAGAGTTCTTAAGCGACATTTAAGTCCATCTCACATTACTTGCTGGTAACAAAATTACTTGATGAAAAATTTTTGAACAGTGCAGTTATCGAAGTTTGTGCATAACATTTTTTTAATGTTTTCTTTTTTATGATCCACGAGGGAAAAAAATTTCCCTCAAACTTAAAAATTTTTTTTTTTTTATCAAACTAAACTTCCTTTTAGTGTTAAAGATTTAAAAAACAGTGCATCAGAATTTATCACTAAAAAAATATCAGACCCTCCCCCCCTCCCCCGGATATATGCGGAGATGTACGCTACGCCACTAAGTGTAGACACTTCAAGACGCTCTGTTAATTTATTATAAACAGTCTGACGAAAATGTGCATTCAGTTGCTTTCTCTCAACGCTCCAGCAGCCCGCGTTTGTTTGAAGACGCAACTTTCAACGACAGTGACATTATCAACAATTTGATAGATTATGAAGACGGACATGAAGTAGCGGATTCTTTGAGAGAGGATAAAAATATGCAGGGTTCCGGTTTTCCCTTTAAAAATTGGAAATCATTTTTTTTAAAAAAATAGATACCAATTAAAAAAAGGAATAAAAAATTTCCCAAAAAGGGTTTCAATCGTAAAGCTCTTTTTCGTGACATTTACAAGCAACTGATCCCCCGGGGACCTTCGTCACAAAATTTTATTTCTTTTTTTATTTTCTAAAAAGATAAATCAATTGAAATTGTACCTTCAAGTGAAAAAAGCGATTTTGAACTTATTCATTACAGGGCTTTAGATTATAATGATTTGCAATGAATTATGTATGAGCATTTTGAAAACTTATCAGTGTATACAATGAGAATCTATATGTTTCCATGTGTAATATTTAATTATTTGTTTTGTTATGGAAGTACTCTTACCTAAATTTCCTAAATAATAGGTATATTTTTTAAATGCGACATTTTTTACGCGGTCCCTATCCACCGCATAAAAAAAATGCTGTTGCCTTTCCACGAATTAGTTTATTTTGTGTAAGATATAATGAAATTTTTGAATATTTTTTGTGCGTTTATTTGTATGCGGTCCTTATCTACCGCACAAAAACACATATTCAAATGTATGGTGTTACAACATATTTAATCTAATTAGTTTTCAAAAATTCCAAATAATACAGTACTTATAATAAAGTTAACTCAAATACTAAAAATGCATGAAAAATAAAATGTTATTAATTATAAGGTCACTTTCTTTTAATTAAATATATATTAAAATTGATACAAAATTGTATGTTTATGTTTCCTGATAACCTCAAAGGTCAAAGAAACATAAAAATACACAATTACGCCAAGAACTTCATGAAATATCCAAACAAATTAAAGACATTATGATGACACTCAAGACATCATCATCTGGTACTGATTTCATTCTATTGGATAACAATATCCACCCACAT
Organism: Trichonephila inaurata madagascariensis; assembly: GCA_019973955.1. NCBI lineage: Eukaryota > Metazoa > Arthropoda > Arachnida > Araneae > Nephilidae > Trichonephila > Trichonephila inaurata. The sequence continues at coordinate 61,924 of BMAV01014692.1, read as the reverse complement.
CCAATTGTAATATGTTTGACTATCATATGAAGAGTGAGGATGTTTTTCGTATTAATTACTGAGCAAATTTTTCTCTTTCCTCTGTCCCATTAAAATTCTTTGTGATACATTCGGGTGAGCTACCTCTGTATATTTGCGTCATTTAATTAATTGAAAAAAGCTGTAAATTGACCTAATAAAGAAATGATAATAAAACTATCAGGATTGGTTTCTTCATTGAAAATAACTCAAATGTTTATGTAAGGATTATATAAAGAATGAACAAAAATCCTATAAATGTATTTGAATGTTATTGATTATGTTATAATGTTATTGATTAAAATATGAAATTATAAAATGAATTGTTTAAGTTGAATATATTATTTTCATTTATGTGATCGTATCTCCTATTTTATTTTATGCAGCATTCAAGTTTTTTCATTTCCTTAATGCGCATTTCTGTGTTAATGAAACGTTTATCTTTTAACTTTGTAAGAATGTGTTTATCCACTCTTAATTTGACAAAATCAGTGTATATGCAAAAAATTCATAATATTTTTTCCCCATTTTTTTTATAAAAAAAAAAGAAAAAAACTTATTTATTGAACATTAATAAGGTATTCAACTAGGTTGAAAAATTTAGCTATTTGATGTTTAATGTTGTTTGTGCCATTAGGAAAAAAAGAAATATAATTATTGAGGAAAAAAGGGGTTAATATATAAAAACTAGGGGTTTTTAAGGTTTTTTTTTATACATTTATTTTATCTAGCTTAAAAAAATTTTTTTCTTAGTGCGGTTTTGAAAAAAATAAAATTTTTTAACGATAATTTGTACATTAAAAATGGTATACCCCCAAAACAATCTAATAAAATTCAATGAAAAAACAGATAAGTTAGGGGCCCATTCAGAGTGTAACACCCCCTCGGGTTTTAAAAGGCGGTTACATGTAATCACATTTTCCCCTTTTTTTAGCTTAGAACATAAAATAATTTTGACGAAAATCTTTTTCCAGGTGTATGCTATCCGTAAAACGATTGCTAACAGATGTCGCCCGCATATTAAAAAACATAAAACCCGGGACACGTGTTTTTTTTATGGTTTGCCCTTTTGATACTCTTTTTTTGGTTTACGTTTGGACGAGTTTCAGCGTGCTTTTGTTTTTTTTACTTTTTTTTGAAAATGTGGGAAAATGCCTTCCGACCACGTTTGCGGACGGCTTTTTTCTGTCACCATCTCAGAAAAATTCTCCCCGAATCGCACCCAAATGTTTTGAAAGGAAACATCGGGGGAAAAACTCTAGCCGTGCGCAATGCTACATGGGTTTAAAAAATTTTCAAAAGGGTTTGATTTCGATGTGAGAAACGAGGATCGGAGACCAAAAAAAAATTTAAAATGCTGAATTTCAAGCTTACTCGATAAATGAGGGCCCAAACGGGGGGCATCTTCAAAATTTAATTATTTGCCCAGAGCATTTTCCCTTCGTCAAAAAGCAATGGGCAAGATAATAAGGTCGGTAGATGGGTACCACACGAGCCCCGGACCGCCCAAGCGAAAACCAAAAACTCGTGTGCAAAATTTTGTTCCCAAAACTACAAATCCAAGCCCTTATCCCCATCTTATTGTGACTGGCGATGAAACTTTATTTTGAGAATACCAAACGTAATCGATCATTTTGACCCCGGACACCCGTCCAAATCGACCCCAACCGAATCGCTTCGGCCGAAGACAAATCTGTGTTTTTTTTCTTGGATCGGGGGAGGGCCCAATCTATTCTCAAACCCAGCAAAAACATTTTAAATTTGCTCAAAAAACAATTAATTTGAACGATGCTATACTAAAAACCCCGAGCAATAAAAAAACGGCAGCATAAAGGGGTTTTTCCCTTGATGACCGCACCTAGCCACCGTGTTTAACCCAAACCAAGGACATCTTTAAAGGCGCTCGGCGGGAAAGCACATAACAGCGGCTTTCGGGGGGCCCCAGCTCCTTCCGATTAGCCCCCACAAAACATCATTGGGCCCGCTTTGGGCCCACCACCTTTTTTAAAAAAATGTCAAATCTTGGCTTGATGACTGGCCCCCAAAAGACCAATCATTTTTTGGGGGGTGGTTTTCCCAAAATTTTTCATGAAGAGGGGGAAAAAAATGTAGCTAGCGATGGATAGTTTTTGGGAATACAAAAAAAATTAACAGTTTTTGAAAATTTTAAAGGTTTTTTTTAAAAAAATTGCCCATTTCATTTGCATACACCTGGTACATCAAATTTAAATGCTTTTAAAATATTTATTTCTTAACATATTTTTATACTGCAGTTTGCGACATTTCAGATGGATCAAGAAGTATATGAATGAAATTAAAATTTTATTATGTGCATTTTATTTTTATTTATGGCGTTTTTCTTCCCTTTGAAAAATTTTTCTAAATTTTCATAAGCATAATATTTATTTTTCAAAAGCAAAGGGTGATACATATTATTTATTTAATAATTATGAATTTTTAAGCCTATTTATGTTCTTTAAAACAATAAAATTACTCTGAAAATCATTTTTTTAAAAAATGGTCTCCGGACCTATTCGGGTGCATTCATTCGAAAGGTTTTATGCTTTTTAATTGAAAAAAAAAAGGTATAAATCGGTGCTTCCCCAAATTTTTAAATTTTTGGGCCCCCAATTTTTTCAATTTTAAATTTTTTAATCGCGCCCCCGTCACATAATAACAAAGGGAAAAAAATAAATAATGCACAAATTGACGTTTAAAGCTCAAAACGTTTTTAATCATAACCCTTACAAATTACCCAAGATATGTTTTAAAATTTTTTGGATATGACAAATACGTGAATCATAAGTAATTATTAAACTTGTTCTTCACTTAGTATTGTGAGGTTAATTATCCAATACATTTGCAGTACTGACACATTTATAAGTATATTATATCAGAATAATCATGTATTTTATTTTTATTAAGTCGAATGTGTATTTTGTTTTGCTTCCTTTCAGTAAATTTGAAATTTTGTAAATCCTTTGATTTTAACTTTTCAATATCCTCCCCCTTTTTCTTGTAGGGTTATTACGTCCCCCCAGGTGGTGGGCCTCACGGCTTGAGAAACTCTGATTTAATTTCTACTTTTTAATGCATACAAATATGGAACTATTTTTAATTTGTGTCGATGCTGCATAAGATTTGATATTGTACATTATTATTAAAAATTGTAATACATTGTATTCTCATAAAATTGAATTATTTTATCTAATAAATATAAAATAAACTGAAATGATACGAAGTGTGTTAACCAAATCGGATTTCAAGGTCGTTGAAGTAGTAGAATGATATTTAAATTATATTATTCCCTTAAGGTATCCTACTAAGTTCGAAACCATTATTTTAAAAAAAAGCATAAATGGGTAATTTTCATGATATTTAATGTCATTTACATTAGAATACATGTATCAAATTGTTTTAAGGACATTTTGACAAAAGAAATTGTTTAAATATAATATTTCGGCAAAATATTAACTTAGAATAACCTTTATTCAAAATGTTCTCCTTTTGGGAAAAATGCTTTTATTACAATAATATTTTGCCTGTATATAGCTCAGATCTCTGTACAGAGGCTCAACTATGAGTTATCAAAAATTCACATTATTTTCAGAGTTACAGAGTTCAGAGCCTTTTTTTCTTAAAATTAAAAACCCTCTGTTTCCTAAAACATGGATAAACCCCCTTCTAAGTTATATATTTCAAAAATTTTTGTTGAGCCTCTGGCCCAAAAGGCAAGGGAAAAGAATAAAAAAAATCATTTTCAAAAAGGAAAATATTTTAAAATTGGGGCATTCCCTTTTTTTTTTTTGTCCCCTTTTGCCCCTTAAAAAATTTTTTTAATTCAAATTTTTAAACAATTTTTTATACAATTTCTAATCTAAGTGACACTAAATATCATAAATATTATCCATTTACACGCTTTCTCAAAATCACGGTTCCGAACGTAGTCGGATACCTTAAACATAAGTTGCAGGAGATAACACTTTTAAAAATTTTATCTTCTTAAATAATTAATGTACATTTTTTTTATTACTCTTTCTATAAAAGAATAATGTATAAATTTGAGCTCTAATCGAATCCAACATGTAAACCTTTCAAACAGGCATTTGAATTGATTTTTTCTATAAAAGTATATGTTATTCTTATTCGTAATGCTTTTTAAATGACAAGACACAATAAATAAAGACATTTAATTAAAAACTTTGAAACATATATTGATTTAAACAATGAAAATAAATTCAAAATTATTCAAGTTCCAAAGAGCAATTTCATTTACAATTCTAAAGTAAATACAAGCGGAGAAACTAACTTTTCAATGTATAAGAATAATAAAAATGTGCAACTGTCAGATTCAAAAATGATTCTTCTATTTTATGGACAGTTTAAAAGGAAATCTTCCGATAAAACTGTTCGAAACATTCTTCTATCTTGAAATTTACATGACAAATCCCACAAGGGAAGAATGTCAGATTTACGAAATAAAATACTTAAAAAGAAACGTTATTTGTAAAGAAGTATTTGCATTAAACTCAAATGAGTTCAAAATACGTACAAATACTTCGGTGATAAATGAAAATACAATGTTTTCCATCTTGATGAAAAATGACAGTTTTAGTTAAAAATTGTAACCGTTTCAAAAAAAAAATAAATAATCAAAAGTAGTTGTTAAACATCAGGAATTTGTTCTGAACCAACGCTTTTAGAAATAAGTTTCCATGTAGATGGTCGGGAGAAGCATTGTAGGATTTGGCGAGGAGGTTTTCTGAATGGAAAAATTGCTATCATATAAAATTCTTAAAATCTTTAAATAAACATTTTAAAATTTAATGACATTTGCATGTTTCCAACGTTCTGATTAAAAAGTGTTTTGTATTTTGGAAATTGTTAAAGTTTTTATAAGGTTTGACATTTTCGATTTCGCTGTCTTACATATATATATCTATCGTTATATAGATGATCTAATAATTTTTGGTAAAATAGTGAATACAAACCAAATATTACATTCTACTCGGCCCATTCAACCTTCCTTTAAAACCCCTTTAACTCCCAATATGGTAGAATTATTGGATTTAGACTTGCATCTTATTAACAATAATGTAGTTAGTAACATTTTTGACAAAAAGAAATTTTTTTTTAAGTTCCAAAATAATTAAAATTCCTGTATGGAATAGCAACTTGCATTTATCAATTTACAGAAATGTTATTTTGAGACTAGCAAATTTACATTTTTGACAATCAACCAATTCAAATTCTACCAAACTTGATTTTCATCTCTCTTGGTATCTATCTATGTTGGCTAATTAAGGTAGTTCAAAAAATGCGTTCCCTGTATATTTAGGTTTTTAACGGTGGATAATTGCTTTTCATTAATTTCAAGATTTGATTCTCTTGGAAAAAGATCTGTTGGGAGGAACATTTCGTTAAATTCTTGGTAGGTAAGTAGGGTTGATATAGTTTTTAAAAAAATATCCATTCAACATTGAAAAGGCACACACATAAATGTGCTTAACATTCGTAGAAGTCGGAAGGTAGAAAAAATACATTTGCTGATTAACATAGAAATTCGGTTAATAGGGATATGGCCCCTTATTTTAGATAAACATATCTCACACCCCAATTTTATACCAGAAATAAGGGATTTAAGAGTTCTTGCGGTAGTTAGTCCCACTCATTCATATTGACTCTGTTTTCAGGACTTTGATGAAACTCGGGGAGTTGCAGTTTCCCCTCCCTCCGGGAAAAAAACCGGGGATGCTTTTTATACGGATGAGGGGCTGTAAAAACCCAACTGACCAATTCACTCGGCCAATACCCTTCCTTTCCACAAATTCATGAACTAAAAGGGCACTATGTTCCTAAAGTTGTCACTCATTATAAATGAATCAGGGTCAACTGTACCAGCGAAAAGGCGAACATAGGACTCTAAGACATCTTCCCGATACCTCACAATAGTCATAGTGCCTCTTGAAAAAACATAGGGGGGTGCGCGGCTATTCAAAATAAAGCCTGCCCAAACCATGAAGAATCATCTGTTGTAATGTCGATACCTAGACGTTGAAGGGCAGGTAGCTGGTCCATGGTTGTCTCCAATATATCCTTGTACACTTTCATACATATATATATATGTAAGGATAATTAAATTAGATTAAAAATTAAATTCCCTATCTTGCACTTAACTTTTATTTGTCATTACATCTTCAAGTATCAAATTAATCACCGATTATTTCTCCGAAACAGATGGCCTAACTCTTAAAAATTTCTGATACCTGATCATTATATTTAATAGCCCTTTATGTCAGCATTAACTTTCAAGAACACTCAGAAATTCATGATAATTAGAACATCTGTGTTCAAGTGGTAACCCACTTAGTTTTCACTTTGTCGTTCTTTTTTCTCTCTGTCTTTAGCGTCAGATGATGTCAAGAATTACTAGAATAAAGAACTTTTTAAAATTTAAAAAGATTCTTTGGGTCAAAAAAATCCATATATATTAATATATATATATATAGTCTAATTCTCCACAAACTAGAGATGAACATTTATTAATCAAAATAAAAAAAAACACAGAGTCAGTAAGAAAACCAGACAATGAAGGACACATGAGCAATCGAAATTTTAAATAGTGGATGCCGCAATATTATAAACATTGCTGAGACTTGGGGTAGCTTATATATAAAATAATTTATATAAAAGTGGGGTTGAACATGTTTTGTGGTTAGCCAACCTTCCTCCTTTTGGTTACTAATTCTGAGCAAAAACCTAATGAAAATAATGGATATAGGGGCCTAAAAACCCTTACAAGGTAAAAATTTTTTTACCTAAAAAATTTCATTTTAAAAAAACTAAAACCCACGCTAAATCTGAGTTCAATAAAAAGGTTATTGACAGATTCTGGACCCAAATGCAGATTCAAAGCATGTGAATGGATAAACTGTAGCACTTAACAAACGTATGAAAAGAAAAGAAATAAAAAATTAAAAAGACAGTTTACAAGCTACCATAACTTTAATGACACCAGAGTTATATATGAATTAAATAATAATAAATAATTTTATCTAATATTAGAATATGGAGGTAACTATATCTAGGAAAAATGATAGTAATTAACTATTATCACTCTAAAGAATTTTAATCCTTACTATTTAGAATTGCTTTATTCAAATAACTATTAATAAAATTAATTGGGTATTTCTGATTTAAGCGATATTTAGTAGAATGTTTATAGTAATTTTTTATTTCTGATTTTTTTTTAAAACTATAAATTGTGCGTTGTATATAATTAATAACAATATTTCTGAATATAGAAACATATACAGTACTCTCCTAATGAAGGACTTTTATAATATTGAAATTAAATTCTTCTCTTTTATCATAAATATTAGTAACTATAACATTATCTTTTTATTTGATATGTATGTCAAGAAATTTTGCTTCATTGCTGTTACTTTTTGCCTGTATTAAATTAAGATACTGTGGATAAAAATTAGTATTAGTTTAAAATTGTTTTGCTTGTTAAAAATATTTAATATATATATAATTTGTGTGTGTTTGGTTTTGTTATATCTATAATCTCAATTCCGTTTTCTCTATTTACCTTACATTTTAGCTAAATAACTACATAACACTGAGCTAAAAACAACATTGTTGTTTAAAACTCTGTTTTGGGAATGTTCCCTTAGCACTAAGAGCTTTTTCTTATTATACAAGTATCCTCCTTTTATTTGTTAATTTTCTTGAGAGAAAAAAAACATTTTTTTTTCTTTTTACACATATTCACAAATATTAAAATGTCTGTATACCATCCATTCAATTTTGTGACTATGGATGTTTAAAATATAAAGAATTATTGACGGAGCCACTGCTATTTGCCTGTTTGACCTAATGCAACTTAATTATGCATCAAATTAGATTTCCTGTTCGAAGTACTTCAAGTAAGTTTTAGTATTCTCTAATGAAAGTTTGTGGAATTAGTCCTAAAGACACATTTTATTGAGTTTTAATCCTTACTGTGTTGAAGCTAATTGACACGGATTCTATTTGGGATAATTCAATTAGTTTGAAAATGAAGAACGAATAAGGAAGCATGGTAAATACTTTATATAACCTCGATCTAAGACTGGGGTCATTCGATGGTGAGTGGCGCGTTCTGTTTACGTGGGAATGTGCATTTTATCGACCTTCTAAAAGTGAAGTTTGAAAAATATATTCTTAATAATTGACTTATAAAGATATCCATATGATCAATTTGTAGTAATAGCCAAAAAATCGAACAAATGTATTCAGAAATAACTCTTAACTATGGAAATTTGTGTATTTTTGTAAATATTTAAAATCTTATTTTTTTTATAAAGACTCAAGGAGTTTCAAAGCAGTTATTTAAAACTATCTATACAGCCAATAATTATTTTAAATAATTGTGCGTGTGTGAGTCAACACATTTAGAAACATCTACAATTTAGCTGAACCAAAAGGTATTTATTTTCTCATTTGGAGAATTTTATGCCAATATTAGAAAAAAGTGTGATTTAATTTCTACAAAAAATGATAGGACTTCCTATTTTAGCAATTTAATTAATATTTTGTTCATAACTTCAAAATGTATATATGAAATAGTTGTGTCTAACATGTTTTTAAAATATCAGATTTAAAAAAAACCCCACTAAGACTAGGTTTAAATCAAAATTTTATTAAAACCTTATAAGCTTGTAAATGCTTATTTTATATAAGGCTCTTTTTGATTGTTCCTGAATTTTTTATGAATATCACTTAGTATTTTCTTTAAATAATTTTATTTACCTTCTTATAAAATAACTAATTTTCTGATATATTCTGAATTTCGTTTTTTATTACAGAAGCACTTTAATAAAACTTTTGGAGAATGCTTTTTGCTATCATAATTTTATATCCATTTGGTTTGTAATAAATTTTAAAATATAAAAACACAAAATATTTTTTTTATAATCCTTTTATAAAAAGCAATTTAAAGTATTTATTACTATTTCCCTTTTTAGAGAAATGTCCAGTATTAAATAAGCATGAAATAATCCGTTTATTATCATCCATTTAGTTCTTAAACTAAATCACGGAAAATAAGAAGAATAATATTTTTAAAATAAATAGATAAATATATCTTTACTGAAATTCGTCTTTCATAAATGTGTACATTAAAAACTAATCTTAGTTTACAAATGCATTCTTTACTCAAGACAAAACTTATGCCAGAATAAATCAAAAATACACAATCTTAAACATTTGGTTCATAATTTATTACAGAAAGTAAATCTACTGTAAACAGTAATATATATTTCCCTTTTCTTTGTCTTTTTTTCCTACTTAATTATCAAGAATTATTTTTTAAAGATTTTCGTGTTATTTTGTTTTAATTTTTTCACCTACATTAAAATATTTTGTAAGATAAGATAAAGAAAATTTGATTATTGGGTCTAATATTATTTTCATTCTTAAATAAACATAAATTTTTTCTTCTCCCAATTTATATATACCTTTTTTTATTAGGTTTCCAAAAAAGGGGGCAATCTTTTGGCGTAAACCCTTATCAAATGATTAATGTGCCCCCCGGCTTTTTAAACCTTTTAAACCCCTAATACATGGGAAAGGGAAAAAGTTTAAAAATATAGTTTTCAGTTCTATTATATATTTTTTCATCATTTAAAAAATATCTTAAAATAAAAAAAAAAGCATAAAAACATAACTATTTTCAAAAAAATAAAAAAAAATTGTACCCATTATTTGTATACATATTTATTTAAAAAATAAAAATTGAAACATAAAAAATAAATATTTTTTTTATTAGTTTAAATTAAAAAAGTAATTGGGCCTATTTTTTTTCACCGCCTACTTTCATATCACAAAAACAAGGATAGCTTTTTTTTCCCCCGATTTGACACGTTTTTTACTTCATTTTAAAAAAACTTTTTGGGGCTCAAAATTTTTTATAGAGGGAAAATTTTTAAAAAAATTTTATATGTAGAACTAAAAGCGGAAAGTAAAGTACACACACTTTTCTCTCTTCAAACAATTAAATATCGCCAGTAATGCATTTCAATGATTTAAAAAAATATATCTGTCAGTTTATCTTTAAAGTTAAAATTCAGATTTTTTTGTAATTTAGTAAATGTCCATAATTCTGAAGATTTTTGTCAAATAAGGTCTATTACAAATTCATAAGTTCCATCCACTTTAAATTTGTATAATAATCTACTGAGTCTAATGTTTGGGTACAAATTCCACTTACCACATGTGGAACATGTGCCATAGTTTTCCGACCCCTGTTGTAACATATGAAGAGTCCTATTTCCACCAGTGCGTTTTAAAGATTATTTTTTACTAAAACTTTTTAATATCTTGAAATAATGTGTATAGCATTTTAATGCTACAACCTTTCTCTATCCTATTTAACATGTTTTAATTTAAAAATATTACAATTTTTTTTAATAATTTTTCGTGTTTAGTCATAGGATGAATTCTCAAATTTTAGAGTATTATTTTTGTATGAGAGGAAAAAATATAATACTGCAGCTGCTCCTTGAAACATCAATGTCACATTTGGAGACTGCTTTACGACACAAACGTATTACTCGTGACTGGTAAGTAAAGTTCGACTCTGATAACGAGTCTCACAAATGAAGATCAGGGCATGTGGGATACAGTTGTGGTCGACGAAGTCATACGAGCGATAGTTGAACAAAATCTCTGCAATATTGTTAGAGACTGCGCAGAATAACTGGGCGTAAATCTTACAATCATTTCCTGTCACTTAAAATTGATTAGAAAAGATAAAAAAAATGGATAAATGGGTTCTGTCTAAATTCAATGAGAACAAAAAAATAAATAAATAAATAAAAGTTTCGAAATATCTTCTGCACTTCTTCACAACCAAAACTATCCGTTTTTTATCGAATTGTGAAATGTGATAAATAGTGGATTCTGTAAGCAATAGGTGACGTTAACTGCAGTGGCTGGATGCCACAACACTTCCCGAAACTAAAAGTCCATCAAAAGAAGGTTATGAAGATGGTTTGAAAGGTTGTGAAAATGCCCCCTAGGGTGCCCTTCTCCTGGATTATCTGCGTGAGCTAGCGGTGTAGGATTAATAAAAGGACCAGACGTTTCCATATTCTTAATATAAATTTATTAAGAACTAGAATTTAAGCTTTTAACAGAGTAGATAATAAATATATATGAAGGAATCCACGATGAACAAACACACAATATAAGTAATATCGAAATAACCTAACACGGACCACTATCAATATCTAACCCGCCTAATCTTAATTCCAATAATACGCAAGTCCTAATATTAAACAGTCAATCCTACCTTAATCCAATCGTTGATCCGATATTAAGGAAGTTGCGTCTTTACTCGAGTGCAATGGTATGCAACTTGACATAATGGCTCTATCTTCGGGGTAACCTCAGTTGGCTGTCACTTCACAATCGTATCACTCTCTATCATAACATTCCCCAAATTGCCATTTCACTTACTGAAACTTCTGATATTTGAAAGCTATCTAATTTGCATCTTTCCTTCACGTTTTACTTCTTGGGTTTTGGTTGGAAAAGAGTTGCCATTAATCTTGACCCCAAAAGAACCCAAAGGACATGTTAATGAGAAGACACGTGAACCCGTCACAAGGTCCTCTGTTATTTTGATCCACCTCAGTTTTCTAAACCCAGAAGAAACCATCACAGTGGATGAGTATTGTAATGAAATCAACGAAATGCACCTGAAACTTCCACATTAACAGTCGGAACTAATTCTTCTCTACGACAATGCTGGATCAAAACGTTTCAATGATCATTCGTGAAAAATTACCACCATATTCACCTGACCTCTCACATACAGATTATCCCTTTTTCAAACATCTGGATAATTTCCTACAGAAGAAATGATCCTAAAATCCAAGGGATCTGAAATGGCCTTTAGTAAGTTTGTTGCCTCCAGAACTGCTAAATTTTATAATACCGGCAAAAAAAAACTTGTTTCTCGTTGGCAAAAGTGTGTTTAAGGTAATGGTTTTTATTTTGATTGATAAAGTTTGTTTCTATAAAAAGAAATACTTATTTAAAGTAGACCGTAAAATAAAACGTTTCATATGGTACATACAACCTAATACTTAACATTTTTTTAAAAAAAACTATCTATTTCAGTGAAACAAATACCTTAACTTTAAAAGGATATTAGAAATAGGCTTTTTTGAAGTTAACTAATCTCTCTCATTCAGATATCAGTTGTTACTTGCCAACCTTAAGCCAAAAGAACCGTCTGGGTGTAACTACCGTAAAATACGGCTTATAACGTGCCCTAGCGTATAACACGCACTGCCGTATAACGCACACCTATACTTTCAAGCAATAATTTTTACTTTTTAGGTATATTCGCCGTATAACGCGCACCCCCTTTTTTGACGAAGAAACCTGAAATGTACGTGCGCAATGCTTTTATGTTTTATAGTCACAATTATTAGAGACATTATTACAAACTTTAAAAAAAAATAGTATACTTCTAGAACTACAGATTTTTAAGTTAAAAATTAATGCTAATTATTCTAAATAAGTATTATTTCTATATGCGTAGAAATCTAATTTTTTTTCTTTGCTCGTCTTTTTCTATTTTTAAAATTCTCATTTTTATACCCGGCGTATAACACGCACCCGTAAATTTCGATCTTATTTTTTGTCTAAAATGTGCACCTTATACACCGTATTTTACGCTAAATTATTATATTTTAAATGTATTATTATATTATTATTCATTATCATAACACTTATCATTTATTATTATATCACTATTATTTGTTATTATTACTATTTTCATCATATTTAATTTCTTTTCTCTAATTAAGGTAAAATTTCAATTTGGGAAATATTTCTAATGAAGGTATGGTTTCACAGGTATTTATCTAGCTTCTCTGAAGCATATTTTCGCGAAGACTTTTCCCAAAAAGAAAATTTTATAAGAACTGAAATATCAAACTCGTTTCAATCATTTTGAAGTAAATAATTTATTCTCTATTACAAACAAATGCTAACAAAAAGGAGAAAGTAGGAATTCTTACGAAAGAACAAGATAAACTTGTAAGCAAAAGAGAAATACTTTTCTCTTTCCACCAACAGTAAAAACTTGAAACTTTTACATCACAATGTTGAGCTTCTTCCCGTTATGTTAATGTTAAAAAAATGTTTTGATGCCAGACCACTCGTTTCAGTCTCATTGTAAAATCACAGCATGCTTACAACGTCTTAGAATTTCCGTCGAACAAACATTTCTTCCTAGGGGATAGATTTGGAGTAAGATTTCTGTAAAATAGGAAAGCATGTATAAAAGTATTCTGAAAGGGTATATGTAAGAGTAGAAGTTTTATACATACCCATATAATTTTTTTCCCTAAGGCTAAAAGTTGTATTGTTTTTATATTTTAAAATAATCGTTCGTTGCCAATCATTGATTTTTCAGAGAAATAGAAAACAGTTCACCAAATAGTGTAAAAAAATAAAGTAAAATCATAATCTTAATTAACAAATATTTATTTTCCAACAGTAATTCTTTCAAAGAAAGCATTTTATTTTCAAAAATAAACTCAAAAAGTCGTTGAAATTTCATAGCAATCAAAATACATATTTAAATCGCAATTGCTAAAGAAAAAGAAAATATTGTAGAAATGTAAGGATGTCCTTAGGGTATATTTTGAAAAGGATACATACCTCGTACAGATATAAAAGTAAAGAAAAAAAGAATATGATTCTAAAGGATGTATTTCTTATACGTTTTCTTTGTCATCAAATGTAGAAATATGGTATCAACCTTATAAAAATATAGTCATTCTACTTTCTTTCTCATATTTTCTTATTTTTCTCTCAATATCAAAAAGAAAAGTCTTGTGACGCAGAATGTTTTATCAGCCATTTCTCATCTATCACTGAAAATGATCACGAAGCCTAACTATTGTAATGAAATAAATTTTAATAACGATAAAATATAAAACATATAGTAAAAACTTTTTAAAATCTTTAAACAATACATCTATGGTGGTAAAATTGTAGACATTTTTTAAAGTTGTTAGATTTTTTTTAATTTTGCATGCTTATAAAAACTTTTACGTTGCACAAAGTGCAAAGTGTTTAATATCAGTTTAAAGGACATTTAATACTAAATTCAATACAGAAAAAAAATCAAATATTTGCAAAGCAAAAAAGGTTATGCTGCAATAACTGTCGATATACATTAGATACTCATGATAGCAGTGACGTAGCAGAGCTTAGTGAGTTTGCTTTTATTCTTTATTACCGCTTCACATCAATGTTTCATTGGACTGAAAATAGTTTTAAGTTCTTTTCGTTATTACATGATGCCAGGAAACTATTATATCCTGAATTAGCTCCTTTTTATTTCATGGGTACCTCATTCGGACAAAAGTATTCAAACAGTGCCATAAGGTTTCGATAGGATCGAGGTCAAAACTGTTTCCTGGCCAGGACGAAAACTTAATGATCTCAGAACGGTACCAGAGTCTTTCATTTACTCTACTGTGTGACAAGGAGCAGGATCTTGCAGAAAAATAAATGAAGCATTGTTGGTAAATAGATCCCTGATGGAAGGCAGAAGTTTGGATTCAAGAATGCTGTTAATGAATTTTATGACATTCAGTTTCCCGTCGATGATATGAAGGCAACCAATACCATCTGCTGATCTGCATGGCTAAATAATAAAACTGTGTGGGTACTTAACAGTTGCCTGGATGCAGTCAGGATGTGGCATTTCTGCTATTCGATGTCTTACACATTTTAGGTTATCACTACCGAATGATGATATTTTAGTTTTGGTTCTTTTATATAACTTGTGACCAATAATCATTGGTACAATTAATGTGTTCCATTGTCTATAAATTGACATAGGACTTTTTTCGTGGAATTCTACCTTTTTAGTCTTGCATTTGTTAATCTACTCCTGGTTGTTTTTGAACTTACATCAGCACCAGCAACACTCAAATTATTTCTGATAGCTGTCCGTGAAATACTTTTATCTCTGAAACATAGTATTTTTGCTCTTCTGTCATCAACAAATATGATGCCCCTATTAAGGCCTTTTCTGCTTTTTTTATTAAATTTGTCTCCTGATATCTTAAGCAAAACATTCAGTCTCCGGATATAGTCACCTAACTACCCACCTGTTATGTAATTTTAACTAAGAAAATACCACTTCCTTGTCACACATGTGTCCAGTCAACTCTTTTTTTATACCATTGCTTTTTGACTAAATATCATTGTTATCCTGTCCAGAAAACAGTCCTGATCTCAATACTTTTGAAAACTTAATGCACCGTCTGAAAACTCTTGTCCGAATGAGATACCCATGAAATAAAAAGGTGCTAATTGTGGATATAATTGTTTCTTGGCATCATGTAATCACGAAGGAAAAGCTTAAAACTATTTTCAGCTCAATGAAACATCGGGGAAGTTTAAATAAAGAATAAGGGGCGACCTCCTGTTATAACTCACTGTATCATGAATATTTAACTTATATCCACAGCTATTGTAGCAAAATTTTTTTGAGTTGCAAATATTTGAATTTTTTTGTATTGAATTTGGTATTAAATTGTCACCACGATATAAAAAAATATTTTTGTTTTTTTAAATTTTAAAAATTTTCTATGAGCTCAAAATCAAAATAAACAATTTTAAAAAGTGTCCACAATTTTACCACTATTGTATACTATTTTTATATTAGTTTGCACATTTTCCGGCAAAGGGAAAAAGTAGGAATGATTTAAGAAAATTTTTCCCAAAGCGTAATGTGAAATACCAACACATAAAACTTTACAAACGAAATTACCGCGGGTCAAAACACGATTTAAATTTTTAAATTATTTTTATGTTTTTATTCTATATATTGCTTACTTAATAGAGTAAGCGGGTTATATTTCCAATCTAAAAAAAAGGGAAAAAAGTCCTCAAATGATTAAAAAAAAACGTTAGAATCCGTTAGCAGAAACAAGCCCACTGATATTTATCTTGCCACATTCCAGAATTTTTCTCTTTTGTTTGTGTCAACACAGAAAGAATCCTCAGAAATCGAGCTTTGTTCTTGTATTGGATGTCAACCAGAAAATGTTACCTTTTTTTTCCTACATTCTTACTGAAGGATAAAATAAGCCTGATTAGATTTTCCGTCCGAAATTCTTAATGTTTTATACTGAACAATTTTTAATTTAACATTGTGACATCTCTGTTGACGAATATAATTTTAAAAAAGATTTCATTTTTCTTATAGATTCATTAAAGCAAAATTTAATCCAATCTCAAGTGCTTTGGATAGTTTAAAAGCTATTATTTACACTCAATGTTAGAAAAATAGTTCCAAAAAATTCACAGACTTTTATCCGCTGTTATCATTTTACTTCGCTTATAAGAGAAAAATTACAGCTATTTCACATTAAGAAATAAGCATTCTAAATATATTCTATTTGAAATTTATTTTATATTTATTATGAAAAAATTTATAAGGCTTTGTCCACACGGTATTTTATTTATTCTGTTACATAGTCCATCGAGATGTTTTACTGTTCCGACTAAAGAATTGTGAGAGAAATAATTAAAATAATGCTGTATTTATTTTCTTTCTAGAACATACATATGTACTGACACACAGATACACGCATACACATATACAAACACAGACATGCACAAACTTATACACGCACTAATATGCACTTGCCTCCGAAAGTCTGCGTACAGGCGATCATCTTTCTTCAAATTAAATGAAGTCTTTTAGAATCAATACTATTTTTATTGATTCCCCTAACTTTGTAAATTTAAATAG
Source organism: Trichonephila inaurata madagascariensis (assembly GCA_019973955.1). Classification (NCBI taxonomy): domain Eukaryota; kingdom Metazoa; phylum Arthropoda; class Arachnida; order Araneae; family Nephilidae; genus Trichonephila; species Trichonephila inaurata. Next base: position 45,066 of record BMAV01014692.1, on the reverse strand, counting down.
TATAAGCAGCAATCACCTGAATATTACATAAATTAATACGAATATTTATAATTTGAGAACGACACACATCGCGTGCGTCAAAAGTCTGCGTACACTGGAAGAAAATCTTTACGCTAATGGATTGTAACTACAAGTTAATACTTTTTAAGCTATTCTGTTCTTTCTATAGCTCTCTCAACATATTTGGTAGGGATATAACTAGTTAAGTTGTTTTATCTGTGGATTTTGTTCCATTCTTCTACTCTGACAGATTTGAGCATTTCCTTGGATGTTATTACGTTCTCTCTGATTATTCACTCGAGTAAATCCCAGAATTGCTGTATTGTGCTTAGGTCTGAAGACTAGGCTGACTTTCGGAATTGGTTTGGAACATGTTAGAACAGCCATGGCTTCCCAATGTGAGCCGTTTGCTTGGTACCTTTGTGCTGCTGAAAGTAAAAATCATTACTCACCGCAAATTTCTCGGCATATGCCCTGATATTTTACTTCATTAAGCTCAAGTAACCAATTTTGTACATTGTTGATTCAATAAATCCAGATTACCAGCTGAAAGGCTTCCAATTCACCCCCAGACATTATGCCTCCTCCTCCATGTTTGATAGTCGAAAAAAGATTCTCTCTCTTAAGATCTATCCAGGAATTTTTACAGGTGTCTTTTTGTTCTATTTGATGTCAAATTACAAATAGTACTTTCAATTGAATATATTACATTTTTCAATATAATTATGTGTCCTATTTAAATGTTTTTTTTGCAAAGCCATTCTCTTAGCTCTGTTCACTCGAGACATGAATGGTTTCTTGAGTGCAACTCGGCCTCGCTAGTCATTCTTTTACAGTTTTCTTCGAATTGTAATTAAAGTCACACTTTTCGCAAGATCTCAGCCACACTTTTAGCTATTTTTGAAGCTTTTAGTCTTGGATTTATTTTTATAGAGCGTATTACAAAGCAAGATTCTCGAGGTAGCACTGCAAACGAGTGACCGGATCTTCACTTGGACGTTAAAGTTTCAGTTGATATGTAGTTTTGAACCCTTTTTGATTCGATGAATGTTTTCTATTAACAGTTTCAACTATTGCTTTAAAAAATTTCCACCTTTTTCTTAAGATTTATGATGATTTTTCTTTCAATAATATATCGATTTCTATCCTGTTGCCTGCCATTTAACCACAAAAGCTTTCAAATCTCAAATCCTAAATAAACCATAAAAAAAGCTTATAATTACTTAGAAACATGATTTAGTGCCATTAGTTTATAATAAAAGGGCTTTAAAAGCTCTATTTTGTAAGTGTACGCAGACTTTTGGCGCGGATGGTTGGTGATTATTTGTTGATCATTCTTGTTTTTTCTTGTTAAAATGAATTTTGTTGCTGTTGTTTGAAAAAGGAAATGATGAAGAATCACTGACAAGTGTTTTAATTTTCTAAAGCGAGATCTTAATAATAGTTATATCATAAACACGTAATTTGAGTGTGTAGCGCATATATATTCTTGGATTTAGACTTGAAATTTTATTAACAATAATGTAGTTAAAACATTTTTGACAAAAGAGAGTCTTTCAAAAGTCCATGTAACTAGAATTCCTGTATGACACAGAAATTGTCATTTACCAATTTACAGAAATATTATTTTGAATTTTTTACTTAGTAAAGATAACTTGACTGCCCTCAAAATAGATAAATTGAATAATATCAAGAAATTTTTCTATTGCTGCCTAGATCATGACTATACTTTTAACTTCTTAAGAAGTTACATCGATCACAAATTCATTATACTACATGCTACTTCTGTTTCCGAAACCACCACACAACAGTAGGATCTCAAAGTCAGCATGCTAGGCGTTTCTGTGAAGATTATGTTAAAACACTCTTTTCACATTTTACTTTATTTCCACATATATCTTGAACATCTTACATTTAAAAATTTCTATGTTTTTGACAACGAACCAAATTATAGCCTACCAAGTTTGATTGTCATCTCTCTTAGCATCTTTGCATGCTGGTGTAAAGGATGCGTTTATGTATGATTGGGCTTTCGTAATTTGGCTAATAGTAGCTTTCCATTAATTTCAAGATTCTTGGCTCTCTTGGAAAAAGCTCTGTGAGTAGAATTTTTGTAAAATTCTTTTTGAAGAATCCTTTTCTTAGGTCATTCTATTAGCAGTTTTCTGCTTTACAATTTTAAAATTTTTCGCAGAATAATATTCCATTGTTTTCTCATACTTTCTATGAGTTTTTATATACTTTGAAATTCTATTTATATTTTTATTTGGTTTTTCCTACTGATTTGCAAAGAGTAAGGTTGGTGCCTTCAAAATAGATCAATCTCGCTTATTCGATCCTAAGTCTGGAATTGGTTTGGCACGTTAGGTTCTTTTATATATATATATATATATATATATTCGATTTTCATGTTTTTCTTTTATATTTAATCATGTTATTTTTCGTTATGTTCTTCATATCATCTTATGTATATATATACATACACTTCCTTCAGTTAAGCACGGAGAAGAAAATGCTTATTTCCGGAAGCCAATCCGAACTAAAAAGGATGAAAAAAAACGAAACTAAATGAATCCTATAACATAAAAATCCCATTTCAGAATATCAATGGCGAATATGGAAGGCAAATTCTAACGTTTTCAAAAGAAAATTAAAAATTTTTAAAAAAAATTTATAAAATATCCAAGTGCAACCTCGGACTTAAGACCGATAAATTGGGGTTAAACTAGGTTGATGGCGCAACCTTCCCCTATTGCAACTTGAGTAAGATTAATCGTAAATATCCAATTCTCAAAATTTAAAAATTAAATAGTTAAAATTAAACCATTAAACTTGAAAATTAAACTATTCGCAATCGCATTCTGAAGATATTATATATATATTACAACAATCATATATATATATATATATATATATATATAATATATATATATATATATATATATATATATAATTTTACATATATATATTATAATATATATATATATAAATATTATATATCCAATATATAATTATATATAAATATATATATTTTATATATTATATGTATTATTTATGTTATAAAAATATATATATTATAATAATATATATATGTATATATATATATATATATATATATATATATATATATATATATATATATATATATATATATATATATATATATATATATATATATATATATATATATATATAATAAATATATATATATATAATAATATAATGCATGTGTTACATATAATTCTATTACATTATCACCCCAAAAAAAAGAAAATCTCAAACTCAAAAGGCAGGAACAACGTATTTTTCATCCAAAATTCTCATTTGAATGTTTACTACTTGTAAGGAGACAGTGGTGTAATGTCTCACATAACTCACGATTAGCTAATCAAGAAACAGCTTTTCGTTCCACGATATAGATATTCATATTGTTTGAAATTTAATAACTACAATACTAATATAGAAACAATGAACTTAGGTGGACCATACTGAACATTATGCAGGATCTCAACGTCCTTCCCCCAAGCCCCGGACATTTATTAGGTCGACCGTGCAGGATAGAACAGACTCACCGCTTGCCAAATGACAAGTATTCGACAGGACAGTGTAACGACGGCTGGAGCATATTCTTTTTAATGCTTTCCCCAACACTGTCACCCGGGGTGGTCGATATTGCAGCCACAGTAGTGCAACCAGCGACAAAAGTGGAAACATAATTGACGCAGCGTTTCATTTTCAGACAAGTTTTGTTTCTGCATGTAGTATCTTGATGGGTTATCTGTATCTGAAAGCGCCGAGGTGAACTCTTGTGGCTTTATTTCGTTCAATGTTGACATACAGGCCTGGCATGTGGCGTGATAGTATGAACAACCACTGTGTATATGACACAAACAGCTCTTGTTCATTACATCGGTTAACAACCAACATTACATATCAACATAACTTCGAAGTTTCAAAGATATCACTTTTCAACAAAGTAATGCAAGATTGCAAATTACTGTTTGCGCGTTAACCTACCTCCATCAAGAGGTCTTCGACTTTTGCCTTAGTGAGCAAGTATTACAACTATGGAAATTATTTGACCATTGATTCCTCAGTCTCTTCTCTCCAAATACTACGATTCGTAAAGTGTTGCATATATTTAAAGCAGCAAGGAATGACTCGCACGTATTTGTTATCTAAGCTGAGTTCCAATGTTTGCCTGAGAGGACTACAACCATTTTAGAGAAACATTTTTGAGGCGTATTTTATCAATGCTTAGTAAATGCTTTAATACTTAAAAAATTAACGATTTACATCTTTCATTAGGTACCCGTCATGTGTTGAATGCTTTAAAAATGAAATATTCCTTCTTTTAATCAAAACACACTAACTATATTAAATCTTAATTCTAATTATCAGTACTTTTTATAGTAGATATTCTCTTAATTTTCATCAATCTGTTGGATACAAAGAAAATGTGCACCAAACATCACCTTTAATGATAGATTACAAGGGGAAAAAACCGATTTTTACAAAATTAATCGCATGCAACGTGTTTGGAATAACTTAAAAAAGAGACTTCAAAATGATTATTCAAATGACGTATTTTTCTTTCTTTATCAATTTCTGAATAAAAAAGGGGAAAGAATATAATATAGGGAAAAGCAGAATTTTTTTCTCATCAAAAGTCTTTTATTTTCACTTTTTCCAATTTCATGTTGTTAGCCAGTATTCAAAGAATAGTTCATTTTTTTAAATAAGAAACTATTCTGCTGTGAATAATTAAAAGTAATGAAGTAAGTGAGAGCGTAGATAATTACGAAAGATTTTTCCCTTTATCACAAAAAAGCTAAACATTATTTTCCTTTAAATTCTTTAATATATCAGAAGTATGCTCATAATAGCTTCAATTTTTAAATCTAAATCATCAATTTCTTTTCTTTCTTTCTTTTTTTGTTTTTCATTTGACTACTTGGAATGAATTTAAATATGTTCAAAGAAAATGGAAAGTAAAGAGTAAAATTAAAATTTAGGAACATACACGGATTGGCCAAGTTATTGTGACGACATTTTTACGGATATCAGCTACAAATTCTCGCATTTGCCACTAAAGAGTGAGATAGCTATTAATATGGATTCCGAGAATAGGCAAGCATCAATTGTACAGATTTGCTTGTAAAGAGACGGGGAAAACATAATTTAGCAGTGTTTGAAAGCGGGTAGATTAAAGGTGCTCGAAGTGTCAGAACCAGTATCAACAAAATAGATGTACTTGCGAAGTGTTCAAATACAGTAGTTATAATAATTATACAGAGTGCGACATAGCCATTGTTCGATAGCCATGTCGTAGGGTTTCTGCGTAAGTTAGAGGTGTGGGATTCTCGGAATGATGAGACATTCTATAATTCTTAATATGACTTTTATTAAGAATTTAACTTAAATTAGAGATATTGAAAAAAAAACTTATATATATTAAGTGAGAATAAACCAAAGTACGCAGTTTTAACTAACCCAGATCGCGCAATTAGATCACTTATCAATATAAATATATTATATCTGCCTAATCACAATCTCAATAATATACTAGCGTTCAGAATATAATCCTCCTACCTTGGTTGAATACTCAACGGTTCAATTACTTTCAGATATTCAGTTAGGTTCGAGTGCAATAGTATGCACCTTGTAGTAAGGGCTTGATAACCGTGATGCTTAGGTAGGTCGTCACAATATACTTCTACCTTTTCCGAACTAGCTTCCTCTAAATTGCCATCTTTGCTCACTAAACTTTCTATCCTTTTAAAGGTTATCTTTTTTGCATCTATGCTTCGTTTCACTTCTTGGATTTGGGTTGGAAAAGTTTTGCCATTATTCGTGGCCGTCAAAGAACGTAGAGGTTATGTTAGAAGAAGAACGCGAGAGATGTCACAAGAGTGGATTCCCAAGCAGAATACCAGATCTCAATGTTAATCTTGTGGTCATAACAAGCTATAGAAAGTTCACTTGAAAAGGAGAATTGCGAAACAAATCAAGTCCAACAGAAGAGCAGCGGTACTTCAAATTGCAAAAAATGTTAATCCAGGAGCAACTGTGAACGTCTCTGAACGAACCGTTCGTCACACATTACACCGTATATGGTAGCCGACGACCTGTTCTAACGACTCAGCTGTTTACCATGTACGAGAACAGACGTTTATAGTTGGTAGAGAATCACTAAAAAGAGAGAGAGGATTGTGTTCCGAGGTAAAGTCACATTTTGAATTACATCGTATAGATGGCAGGGTGCAAATATGGAGAAACAGAACGAAAGAAAAGACCTCACCTACATTCTCCACAGTTCTTCAAGCTGGTGAAGGTAATATTATGGTTCGGGGGATGTGTTCTTGGCTTTGCATTGGTTCTTTGATTAGCTTGGAAGAAGGTCTGAATGCCCATAAGAGAATTCGTTATCATAGATTAAGTACGTCCTTCTTTATTGATAAAGTACCCTGCCAGAAATGGAAGGGAAGAAATCTCGGGCAAGAAAATTCTTCCTGTTATACACCTGTCATTGTTTTAACCCGCGATCACTCGCGCGGAGTGTTCTGTTCACCCCAGCAACAAGAAAATCCTCCCAGGAATCTAAAAAGAATGCGCAGAACCACGAATTTTTCTGTAGCGGCACATTTTAGGACCTTGAACCTACAGGCCTGATGCAATCCCTCTTTCTCGAACGATTGGAATGTAACGACGACCTTCAAAAGTTTATCTGGGGGGCTTAGAACTCCCGCGAGAAGTTGAGCGTATGTATACAGTCTGCTCTGAATGTTCGGAAAATGATTAAAATATTATTTTTCTATATACTTTCTACTATCATTATTTCATTAATTATAAAGTATATTTATTACTGGTATATATGTTTTACTGGTTTATGAAAAAATATAAAATTGTGTGTTTTAAAATGAAAATTTTGTAGTTTAGTTTAAATTAATGTTTTTCTCATTTATATGCAATAAATTTAATAATTTATTTGTACAATACAAAATATCTTGTACTTTATAAATATGTATCTAATGACTTAATTTTATTTTCATAATTAAATACACCTGTTAAAAGTTTGGGGTGTTTCTACACCCGCAGTAACTACGGGTTAGGGCAAAACACCCGCAGGGTTAAAAAAATTGGGGTTTCAAAGGGGACAAGGGGATGGGAAAACTCAAAAACTTCTTTTTGCTTATGCCAGAACAAAGCTTTTGTTACTTAAACACCTATATATAAACTCACATTAAAAAGAATTTCATTGCAAAGGGATTAGATCAGAAAACAAAAAGGGATTGGAAACCTGGTTTTTCCAGGGAAAAAAAAAAAATAATCCGGGAAAATTTTTCAGGTTCAAAAAGGGAAATGGAAAATCAAATTTTCTTTTTTTTCACCACCCTTAAAAAAAACAAACAACCTCTCAAAAAAGAGTTTAAAAAATGCCAAAGAACAAATTTTGAATAAGGGGGAAAAAGTTCCAGTATTGTTAAAGAATCAAATTTAATATGAAAAATTTTTGACAGTGTTTGATTTTAAAAAACACATTTTCAAAAACCATTAAATTAATTTGAAATTTCTTTTCCCTTTACTAAAACCTTTAGGAATTGATAAATTTTATATATAATAAGATGGCCTATAAATTAAAATCATAAAAGAAATTTGTCAATTTTTTTAAAAAATCACCTTACCGTCGTATACCTTAAAAACCTTATAAAATATTTCTTGTGCTATATGAAATTGACTTCAACAAATCAGTATTGATAAAAAGTATTAAAAGCTTATTTAAATAATGTTTACTACATTGTTTAAAACAGAGCAATGAAAAAAGTTGCATGTTAAAGGATGTGTAGTTCAATTGGATAATTTGATTTATTCCTATATAATTAGGCAAAAAAAAATATTTCTCAATTATTTTCTTAAATTAGGGTCTAAACCATCGATACTCAACCTGTGGCGCACGGGTCGCTTGTGGCCCACTCATGGCCCATTGTAGTAAAAAAATCACTTATTTAAGAACAATGTACAAAAAATTTAGTGGGAATTCTAGTAATCTCGAGAAATCAAATCTACCAATTTTGGTGTCGATGTCGTACGGGCACGAATTGCAATATATATATATATATATATATTTGTAACTTTAACAATTATCAATAATAATGAAATAGAGAATTGAGTTGATTGGGGACTATTTTATGGATGAAACTGAGTTTCAATAATAAACAAAAAATACTGATTTCTGTCTTAAATTCAGTGAAAACTCATCTTTGTTGCCATCCTGCAAATGGTAAACTAATATTAGAAATAATAATAAGAGAGGCTTTGTCAAAAGAAAAAAATCAAATTATCAAACGGCGCATGGCAGCTAAGCCAAAATTACTTCTTAATTCAGTAAATATGTATAAAACCCGAAAAAGGTTTTATGTGTTTGATAGAGATTAATATAGAATTAAAAGCTAAATATGATTTTTAATATTTTGATCAATTTCCCCCATTTTAAAATTCCAATACTGCCTTGGTCTTTTTTATGTCTTTTCGATTAATCCTCAAGTTGCGGCCGGTGTGAATTTTTTACCATATGCATGTGGTCAGGTGAGAAAAAAGTTGAGTACCCCTGGTCTATACTCATGCCTATAAAAATTAAACTTATGTACATAAAGTATTTTTTTGCTGCTTACAAAATACCTTGAAATTTATGATTGATTAACAGAAAAATATATTTAATTGCTATTATAAAACTCTTCTTAATTTCTTTTATAATTAATTTCTATTATAAAACTCTTATTATCATAGAAACCTTTTTTCATAAAATTATAACATTTCAAAAATACGTCATTCTTTCTTCATTTTTAGCCAAAAATTGTGTTTAAGTAATTTTTCTTGTAATAATATTCTTAGAACAAATTTAGGTATGTATTCTATTTCATTTTAACTGACACAAAATTTCAAAAAGTCATTCATTTATACATTTTTTCCAAAATATCGGTTCTAAAAATAGTCAGGTACTTTAAGATTTATTTCCAATCGCATTTAGTACTATATGTTTTTTGCTAGGTAAATAAAGATTTTACAAGCTGATTAGTTTTTAGTACATACAAGAATATTGTTCATATAAAATTAGCACTAAATTATGCATTACTTGATTATATATTAAGTAATTAACATTTATTTATGTATTTAAGACTATATTCAGATTTAATTAAATATTTGTCACAGATGAAACATTTGAAGGATTATATCGAAAAGTTCCACAAGCCATTTTTCTCCGTAACAAAACTTCATTTCGGAGTTCTTGTCAGAATTAGTGATATGTATTCTTTTCGCATGACAGGAATTCATTGCATCATATCGCCTCAGAGACGTCATATAGATACATTTTATCAGATACGCATTAACTCTCAAACTTTGTAATGTAATTGAAAGATATGAAGTGATCCGTAACTCGGGGTATAATAAGGTCATGGAATTTCCAATTAACTTCACATTTACTAGATTAAGCAACTGCCAAAATGCAATTTGATATCAAAATCTAATATTCTGCTCTCATCTGAGCTTGTGACATTTACTGGTGTTATGACATAATCATTGCTTCTGAAATATTTCTTCTGTTATTGAACGCTCTGTGTTCCACATATTGAAATTAGCGAAATTGGGGAAACCCTCCTACAAAGTATGGGATGATATGAAATGCAAAATGTTTAGTTTCGAATAAACAAAAATCTTTTCGATAAATTTTGTTTTTTAGCTTTGATTACAATATTTTAGTAGGGTTTTGTTTTCTCTTCTATTTTAACTTAAAGTTTGTTATGTAATATTTTTTTAAAAATTGAGGTCAACCAGTTGAGTAATAAAATGTATTAGTAATATCAAAAATGTATTGTTTGCAACAAAAAAATAAACACAGATTACACACAAATAATGAAATTAAATAAGGTTTTCGGTATTTAAAGAGCCGAGATATAATAAAAAAACTTTTAAATTCTTTTTAAAAAATAAATGTTAAAAAGTTAAGTGTCACATTCTTTTCCATTTATTTTAAAGAATAATCATTTAAATATATAAGTTTATTATATAATTCTGACCTAAATTCTGTCATTTTTTAAGTTTTTTTAACAAATATAAGTATCTAGCTCCTTGTTTTGAAGCGTAGTAATTGTAAATAATCAAATCTTCTAAAATAAATTTTCAGAAGTACACAAATTCATTGCTAAAACAACCTCTAATTTATTATTTAAACACAGTGAGTACTCTAAATATGTATATAAAAGCTTTTAAATGTATAAAATACAGTTTGTTTATTGTTTAAAAAACTTCAAGCTTAATTTTGCAGGTTTTTTTGAAAGCGTTTTTCAATGTAAATCATGAATCTCAAAGAAAATTCAACGCAATAGAATGAAACATTGACCATACGTTTTCTGATTCACTTAAAGAGACAGATTGAAGAATTTGCAAAATGTTTGTTTCTACTTCAAAATGCAAATATTTTACAAAAAATTGTAAGCATTGGGTATATAAATATTTTGAATACATTTTTGTGTAAAATACGACTCATGAATTATTGATTTTTATTTAAACATTTTCAAGTATTTGTTTTGCACGTATATGTATCCAAAAAGAACTAAAATTGGCTAAGTAAAATTTATTACTAAAAGCTAATAAAATGTGTCTTTTCGAGAACATTTTCGTGAGTAAAATATTAATAAAATCATTTACAAATTTAATTTTTTTTATATCTTTCTAATTTTTTATAGCAATTTGAATTCTTACATTATATATATTTATTCATACATTATATATCTCTCTGTATATGTATATATATATTTATATATACACATATACAGAGAGATATATGATGCATTCTATGTTCTTTAGGTATTGCTTCAGCAAGCCCGACTTAGTTAACGTAACTTGTGAAACACTTCTTTCTTTTATTCCTCTTATTATTATCTTACTTTTTTTGTATACTTTATGAAGTACCATCAATTGAAGCTTAGCGAAATGCTGTAGAAACAAAAATAAATAAGAAAAAAGATAATGCTTTACAACTTCAGACAATTTGCGCCAACGACTTAACACTTAATTTTGACAAATGAAGAATACCTTAATGCATGAGAAGAAAAAAAATCTCCTTAACTTTAAGCTTCTATTAACTTTCAAAAATAATTACTTTTAATTAGTTAATTTTTCCCATCGGTAGTATTGTATCGGCTACAATTTGTCTTTTTTTGTAAATACATTAATTACCTTGATCATATGGCTTTAATTTTGTTATTAAATTGTTAATACGAGTAGAAACAACTCAGAGTGTTATCATAGCAAGGCAACCGTATTAAATTTTTAAACTGAAAGAACGCGCGTTTCTGTGCTAATTAACTTTCTCAAGTAATTAATAAGTTAAGCAGATTACTAAACATCGTATCCTGGAGCAATACAATGTTTTCTTAAATGACGCTCGCCCTCAAAACTTCATGTTGATTAAAAATTTTATACGTTTTAGTAGCAAATGCTGTATCTCTTTTCGCTGCTTATTTTAAAAGGTAATGCAGTAAAAAGCAATATCTTTTTAATGTTGAGTTAAATTTAATTTTATATTTACGGGAAGCCTGAAAGTACAAACTTTTGTATTATTATTATTTATTTATTTTTGGTAATCTCTTCAATGTTTCTAAATAAGTAATGGGTGTTCTTTTGAGTCAAGTTTTGTGTTTGGAATGTCTTTCTTGATATATTTTTTAAAAAGTTTAGCGAAGATCAAAGAAAATTTTCAATATTTAAAATGGATTCTTACGGATAAGAAATATAAGTAATGAAAATAAATTTCTCAATATACATATAATGACGTAAACATACAAAATAGCATTTTTAATGGAGCAAAAAGAAAAGTTTACTCAAATATATATAATAATAAAAAAAATTATAAATACTCCTATATATACACAGGACAATTATAACTAAACTAGGATTTCAAAACTCTCTAGCTTTAAAACAGCTGCTCAAAATGACTTGATAGTTTCTAAGAATCTTAGGCGATGTAATTTTGTTTAGCGAAGGAAAACAAACTAGTTTAGTTCGAAAATGTGCCAATAGATGAAGCTGTCGGAAAGGGACATATATTTTGTGTGTGTGCAGATCGTTTGCTTCCACATTCGCTAATCCGTTCAATTTCTAGTATTTACATTCGAGAGGTTATCAGGACCGTGTGGAGATTTTTATTCTACTATTCATATACAGGGTGTACCCCAATATAATGTATAAACTTGGAGGAGCTAGAGAATATCTTAGGAGCCATAATTACATAGGATAGCATGGGTGGAAATGTAACCCTAACGAGATAAAGAGACACAAAAAAGTAAAGCCACAACACAATATGTAGTATAAAACGCTTTATTACAAAAACAAAAAACTACAATACATTAAAAGTACGACATTAAAGCATCACAAGAGGTGTTTGAAATCGCTGCCATCGGCATGTATACACACACGACACCGACGCGACATGGATTGGCGGACATGTTCCAAAATTCCGGGTTTTTTCACGTATCGTAGCAGCAGCGATGGATATTTATGCCACCAGATCCATTTCAGAATTGATTGGCATGTCGTCAATCTGGCTCTAAAGATCCATGTTCCGTCGGGTTCCAGGCATCCGGCTAACGTTTCATGCAGGTTGCCGACTCGTTGAATATTTTTTTTTCCATACAACCGAAAAACCCCACGTCCATTTCCGTTGCGGGTCAAGATGAAGTGGATATCCCCCAAACTCATCGTTCTTTTAACGATTCATGTTCATCACCGCGTCCATGTTGAAACGGGAAACCAAATGTGATGACCTTGCGGTCACGTCCCAGTCCACCTATCTTTTTCCCTTTCACCCGTGCTTTCCTTTTTAATTATGGATCCTCACGATGTTCTCTACCTCCCCACCAAGTTTGTACACGGCATTCGAGGACACCCTGTATATATATATATATACCCAACTCTCTTTTTACACGATTTTGAAATAACACGGTTCACAGATCTAAGGATTTTTTATTATTATTTTACACAATTTTTTTTTTTTTGTTCTTGCACGTGTACCATAAAAAAAATTGGGTATTCATGCCCTCTGGATGAGGACGATTTGTTCGAATTTTTGACTGTTTATGTTAAAAAAGAAGTCCATAATGACGAAGTCGAAGTTCACCTATTAACAGTTGGTTCAATTCGCTGGGGCTTGAAATTTGTTAGAAGTATTGAAATTATTTTCTTACTCATGATCCTGATAAAGAGTGTACATTATAATTTCAATGTAATCATAAGTTTTGTGTAGCAGAATATCAAGAATTATACAAGCAACTTGAGAAGCCAAAAAACACATCTGCTAATAACAGACTTTGTAACAAAAACAGACCAACAGAGTCAGTAAATAACGAACAAAATGTTTCATTTTAATCAAAACCAGCAGTTGCACATTTAATGTTGATAGCATTTTTGATCCAGTTCGGAAAAAAAAGGGGGAACGCTTCTTATCAAGTAGCAATCGAATTAGTAGTAGTGATTGAATTAGTGTAGTTGAGCTACACTGAAAAGCTCTCCCTAAAGCGCAAACAGTCATCTCTTTCAAAATATGAATAAGGCATTTTCCTCAATATTATGAACTAATAAGATTCATGAGCTTTTTGATAGAATTCCGTCTATTAGAATTTCATTATAGTAAAATAACATATCAAATCACAATATTTTGTGGCGTGTAAATAGTTTCATTAAATTTTTTTTTAGTAAATCACAAAACAAATCTCTATAGTTTTTAAAAGCAATAGCTCGGGGATCTCCATTTATTAACCTATCTTAAAAAAGAAAATTTAAAGGTAGTAAAATATAAAATAGTTTTTACAAAATTAAAAAATATTGTTTTTTTTCTTTTTTTTTCTTTTACTAGGGGAAAAAATAAACCAAACAAATTTAAAAAAGATAAACTAATAAATAGTTATATTTGAAAGAAACGAGAGTTTTTAATCTACACTGGTGAAAACAATTAAAGAGACAATTAATTATTTTGTATTGAATAGAAAACTAACAAAGTAAATAAAACCAAACCTGGACATAATATCATCCGATATAAGACCAATATATGAGAAAACAAAAATGGGCAAATCCTGCACCTTAAATAAGAAACTGGTACATTGTCCAGCCCCAAAAACGACCAACTTTTGAGAATTTTAACAGGAATATATTGACTGATATTGTGTGCTGTTACCCCAAAAGGTTTTATATGTTTACTAGTTTCCCTTTTTAAAAAAATGTTAAAAAAAAAATCGGTAAAAAAAATCAAATAAATTTTTTTTAGCCCAATTTTTTTTTTATATATTTTTAATAACCTCACAAAATTTGAAAGCTCTAAACCAAAAAACGAAAATTATAAAAGCTTTAACGTTCGTTTTTATTCACATACCTATGGGAAATAAAATTTTTTGCTGCCTTACCTCGGAAAGATAAAAAAAACTAGTTTATCTTCAAAAACAAGGCTTTTTTTAAAGGGCCCGATGATCTGGGGAATTTTTTTTTCCTATTTAAAGTAAAGTCGTTGGTTGCATTTAAAAAAAAACAATATTTTTTTAAAAAATAATAAATTTTGAATTTATACATTTTTTAAAGGGAATTTTATATATATATATCAATAAGCCTTCATAAAAGAACAAATTTTCCAATTTTCCCAAAAAACCCCTCCAAAAATACATAGTTTGGTTGAAAAAAAAATTTTTGCATGTACGTAAATGTTTGTAGGAGAGCATTTTAAAAAAACTTCACAAATTTTAAGTTTTTCCTTAAAAAAATTTAAAAGAATGTTTTATGAAATTCACAAACTCTATTTTTTTCACATAGGATGCAAGCAAAAAAATTTTGAAAACCTTAAAAAAGCTTTTTTTTAAACACCCTGTCCCCTTCCCTGTGGAATCAAAAACTTTTTCCCAAGGTACTCTTGAGTTCATCAATGGCCGTTTGGGGGTTTTAGGGGCAATTGAGCGTCCAAAATGTACATCCCAAACTGAAATTTGGTCGGGGGGCATCGCAGGCCACCAATTTTTGGTGTTGATTTGGGTTTTGTCCACCAACTGAACGTATTGGGGCGTATCTTAAAGAAATGAAATTTGGTCCATATTATCCGAAAAAGGATAATAAAAAATTTTGCCCTTTCCCCCACCCTTTTTCGAGATATGAAATCGGTACGGCCACGATTCCTTCCTAGATCATCTGCCTACCTCGAGCTTAGTGATATTTTTCGACAACTTTAGAGAGCCTATATCAACTCCCGAGATTTCTCCAGGTGAGAACACATCTCGAATCTCTGTCCAGACGGAATCGTGACTCATCACTGAAGAGAGAGAATCTACCTCCTATAGTCCTCTGTCTAAAACAGGAGTTTTCGATAACATGATATATTATTGACACCTCTGGCACGCAGTGACCTGTGACATTGTAAGGCAGTGGTGCTGTGCATCGACTTTGTGTAGAAGTCTTACTTGCTCTCAGAAGCTTGTAGCGTAAGGACGTTTCGAAACAACGTTTTTTAGCCTAATCCTTGTCTTTAGAATTGCTTTGTTTATTCATCGTTAATATGCCCAGTCATCATCGTCTAGATGATGCCACAATATGGAGTATATTTGGAAGACTCGATTCAATCTCTAACAGGCTACCTGCTATTGGTATCTCTGGGCTTTGAGAAATGCCGTGTCCACTCTGTGGAAGCAGTTTATAGTAACAAGAACAGTGGTTCGCAGGGGTTGATAAAAACGCTAAGAACTCTCCAAAGTGAGAGTTCTAAAGCTATTAGAGGCGATCATTCACCCTATTAGGCATGTTTTTCTCTGACTTACAGGGTGTCGGTCAGTTGCTGTGCTGGACAATGTGAAATATTTTTTTTATTTAAAGTGCAGGTTGTGCCCATTTTTGTTTTCCCATATGTTGGTCTTGCATCGGGTGATATTTTATCCAGGCTTGGTTTATTTACTTTGTTCGTTTTCTTTTTAATTAAAAAAAAACATTTGTCCCTTTATTTGTTTTTACCAGTGTATAACAAATAAAGGATATTCTAAGCGTCAGATAAAGTTTTTATTTCTAAAGCAAATATATTGGGTTGTTCGGAAAGTAATTTCATTTTTTCCCGTCAGAGGACTTAATTACGTTTTTTCGAAACCAACTTCACACTTAAGCCGCATAACCATTATATGTCTTGAGCTGATATTGCAAGGCTTGTGTGTGAAAAGTTCTATTAATTCTACGCAGTAGTTTTAGTTGGTGCCCTTTTTAAATATGGAGAGCAATAAGCAGCATTTTCGTCATATTTTACTTTTTTACTTCAGAAAAGGTAAAAATGCTGTCCAAGCGAGAAAAAAATTGACGGATGTGTATGGAGAAGGCGTATTAACAGTACGCCAGTGCCAGAACTGGTTTGCAAAATTTCGATCCGGCAATTTTGATGTCGAAGATGCACCACGGTCTGGAAGGCCGGTCGAAGCTGACAAAGATGCGATAAAGGCATTAGTGATGCAAATCGGCGAATAACCACAGAGAGATCGGTGAGAGATTAAATTTGGCGAATTTGACTGTTTATGGCCATTTGAAAGGCATGGGCTTAACCTCGAAGCTCGATGTGTGGTGCCCTATGTCCTTACGGAGCGAATTTTGTCGTCGCGCTTTTGAAGCGGATTATTACTGGGACGAAAAATGGGTTGTATACAACAATGTTAAACGCAAGAGGTCATGGAGCAGAAAAGATGAACCGCTCAAAACGTGTCAAAGAACGATTCACCAAAAAGGTGATGCTCCGTTTGTGGGATGTCAAAGGAATCGTTTTTGAGCTTTTGCCGGACAATACAACGATTAATTCGAAGTCTATTGTCATCAGCTGGACAATTGAATGATTCACTTAAAGAGAAGAGGCCGAAGTTAATCAACAGAAGGTGTAGTGTTCCACCAGGATAATGCGAGACCTCACACAAGATTTGTCACTCGCCAAAACTTTTACAGCTTGAATGGGACGTACTGCAACATCCACCATATTCTCCAGATCTGGCGCCTTCCGACTACTATTTGTTCCGGTCCCTGCAAAAATTTTTGGATGGCAAAACCTTTACCTCAAATGAAGATGTCAAAAATAACCTGAACCAGTTTTTGGCCAGCAAGGACCAAAACTTTTATGAGAGGGGAATTATGTTACTGCCAGAAAGATGGCAAAAGGTGTTGGACCAGAATGGTCAATATATAATTTAATAAAATGTTTATTCATTATACGAAAACTGTCTTTCATGTTCCCTAAAAAAAAACGAAATGACTTTCCGAACAACCCAATAAATATCATTCATGAAACCATATACATTTAATATTAATAATGCAAAGCCATAATATTAATAATAATGAATGTTTAACTTTTCCTAATATATTTATGCTACAG
The DNA here is from genome assembly GCA_019973955.1 of Trichonephila inaurata madagascariensis. NCBI lineage: Eukaryota > Metazoa > Arthropoda > Arachnida > Araneae > Nephilidae > Trichonephila > Trichonephila inaurata. Next base: position 27,641 of record BMAV01014692.1, on the reverse strand, counting down.
GTTTTGTTATAATTACTTAAGCATCCATATACTAAACAGTAATCTCTCTTTTAAAAGTGCAATAAGTACATTTTTCCTATCCATTTTTCAGATAAAATTTAGAAATACACAAATGAGAAACACTATGAGACCTTTGTGTTGTTTTTGCCTTACATATTTTCATCATATTTTAACATTTTTACATTTTTTTTATTATTGACTACAGAGGTTAAATAAATCAGTATTTTTATTGCGATTTTTATGAACAAATTACTTTTCATACCGTCTTAGAAAACAAAACTTTAATTTTGCCCAAATAAAAAATAAATTTTTAAAACATTGAAAGACATTTTATTATGATTAAAGCAATATTCTTTTGAAAATAAAAAAGATTTAAAATACTTCACTTTTCATGATACAGACACAAAACTCGTATAAGTACTAAAGTTAAGCAACTTGGTGAAGAAGAAAATAAATTCAAAAGGTGAAATATATTTCTGTAAAAAACAATTCCATTTTTTATCACTTTACGAAATAACTCTGAGCTAACCTTTCTGAAAATTAACTAGATTATAAAAACAGGACATTTTATATTTGAGTAAAGCGGGGTTAACATGGAGCTTAATGGTAAAAATAGATGTAATGTTTTCTCAAAAATTATTTGAAAACCTAGAATTTTATTTTACAAACCGTGTCAAATAACCTGGGGATATATTCAAAAATTTTATTACGTTTTGAAATCAGAGCATAAGACTTAAAAGTATTCCATATTTTGTTGATTGAATTTTTTTACTTTGAAATCTGTAAGAAAATCCTTAAAATTAATAACCTGCTCCCCTTCCCCTTGAGGTAAAAGGAATATTTCGAAAGCATATTTGGTCTAAATTCAAGTTTTTTATTTTAATTCACTGACTAAGCTCTAAAACCTTTACATTACTCTTTTGAAAATCCTTTATTTCAATGTATATTCTGTATTGCAAATAATATTTTACTGTACTTTTTGAAGAAATAAAAATACTAAAAAATACGTTATATGTTTCTAGTTTCATTATACGTATATGCTCTCGTATTTAATGAATTGTTCACCTAGTAATCCATAAAGTTTTAACGTTATACGGGGATATACAAAATATTTTAATGAAATTTTCGAATCAAGAATAATATCAATCAAAACAAATTGAATACCTTGATTTTTTTTGTTGTAAAGTTGTCATAATAAATATATTGCTTCATAGCAAGACATACACACACCCTGATAGTTGGTATCCAAGAGCTTTTGTTTTAATACCATGATTATTTTTAAATCTCCTTTGCATCAATTTATATGTGTGCATTTTAGAATAAACATATTAATATGAATCAAATACATGCTGAAATACCAAAAAGACCTTAATATAAAGGGTGTCCCAAAATTAACGCAAAATTTGAATTAAATAAAAATAAAAAACAGGTTTTTTCCTTTAACTGTTTTTTTATTGAATAGCAAAGCACACATGATAGGATCTTGTATGGAATAACACATAAGGGGAATGGCATCCATGGATTTTACATACTTTCTCACGCTTTAAGATCTAACGCACAAATTTTCCATGACCATTTTGTTTAAATGTTGCTGAATTTCGTTGATACATCGTTGAATTTATTCTTTCAATGGATGCCTGTTTGTGGGTATTGTGTAATAGACCTTTGACTTCAAATAACACCATAAAAATAAATCCAACGGTGTTAAATAACATGATTAAGCTAGTAAATTCTTATCGCCGCAACGTGAGAGTACAAGACCAGGAAATGTATCATGCAGTAATTGAATTGTTTCACGAGTTTTATGGCACCACCGTCTTGTTGGACCATATGTCATCCACGTCAATATTAACCAATTTAATCAAAAATAATTGTGTTGTCATGCCGTGATGTCGATCAAAAATAACATTCACTATTGGGGACAGCTTCATTTTCGATAAAGTACTGTCCAATGTGATGCATCCAGCCCAAAAATCGCAATAAACGGTGATATGTTGAGGATGCATTTATTTTTTGAATACTACATGTGAGTTCCATGAACCCCAAATGAGTCCATTTCTACAATTAACAAAACCATCAAGGTAAAAAAAGAGCTTCCTCGCTGAAAAAGTGACATGTACTAGTTGATGCTCAATAATCCTTTCAAAGAGCTCTCTTCGCTGTGCATGGTCATTTGGTTTCAGTTCTTATGTCAGTTGCACTTTATAACAGTGCTTCTCAAACTTCCTATACTTGCGACCCAATTTTCAATTATAATTTTCATCGCGCCCGCCTCAATACAATAGCAATGTATTGACTTCAATAATAATATACTTTGAGGTAAAGCTACAATACGACTTCAATTATAAACAGTACAAATAATCAAGAAAAGTATTAAATTTTGTATAACATTTTAGGACACATACCCTTAGGGTCACTGGTAATTGTTAAACCTCTTAACTTAATACTGTTAAATTAATTATGAAACACTTTCCGCAGTACTGATACATTTATAAGTGTGTTATATTAGTGTAAATGTGTATTTTATTTTTTAGTATGTCAGAATGCATTTTGTTTTGCTTCCTTTCAATAAATTAATAATTTTTTTTAAAAAATAATCTTTTGTTCTCGACTTTTCGATGTACTCGCACCCCCCTTATGGGTTATCACGCCCCTAGGGGGACGTGCCCCACAGTTTGAGAAGCACTGCTTTATAAGCATGGGGATACAGATCTTCAGTGATTATACGCTGTATAGAACTTCTTGAAATTTGCAATTCTTGTCCACAATATTCTTGGCTTTCACTAACACTCTCAAGCATTGCTTCGATATTGACATTTGAACAACTTGCTTTTAGAATACCAATGTGTTTAGCATCACCAATTGATCCAGTATGTCTATATTTTTCAACTACTCACTTCACAGTTGAAGAAATTAAATCACTTTTCAGATTATAATTTGTACGAAATTTTCGAACTGCGGCCGCCAGACTTTCATTATTCTTGAAATATTTTTCAGCAATGAAAACACGTTGCTCTGTTTGTGTAATGGTATATTTTCACTAACCATCAGCTATCAGCTGTCAAATGGTGTTTTAATAGGATTGTCAACACTTTACTGCATGAATGGTGGGAAATTCAAATCTTGTATATGTTTTGCGACACCCTTTATAACACGGTTAAAGGACGTTAGATATTGAGAGATTTCTTCATTTGAAATATTTCAACTTTTGTTCTAAGTATTTTAAGTACTGTAAAATACGGCGTATAAAGTGATCCTTCAACACAAAATATAAGCTCGAAATTTATGGGTGCGCTTTATAAGCCGGGTATGAAAAGGAGAGCTTTAAGAAAAAGAAAAGAAGATATAAGCATAGAAAATAATTATACTTCTACATAGGTCGAGAAGTGCTAGTTATTTAAAAGAAATAACATTCCTTATGAATTTAAAACAGAGGTTCCCAAACTTTTCTGACTCATAGACACCTTGTCATGTTTTTCGTCTTTGGGTAGACCCCTGCTTACTTAATGTTAAATGTTTGCACATTTATCAACTTAAATGTCTTTTAGACAGCTGGTACACTGATACTTACTTTAAAAGATTAAAATTTTTAACTGTAGGGAAGTATAGTGTATAAAACTTAAGAAAAACATGCTAATTAATTTAAATTTAATAGTACATAAAATAATTGAGCAGCAAACAAAAATGCTTTTAATAGAAGGGATGAAATGGTGCTTCAATAAAAAAAATTCATCACTTGGTATCGATCTTGTTGAGTTTAACCTTAAATCTATTCGGTTAGTAATACCCAGTCGTTTTATAATTTTTTGGGGGGGCTACATAGTCAAAGCATTCTCAAACGTAGATTCAAAAAACATTATCCTGACAGAATGTCTGTGACAAATGAGAAACTTGGAAAATTTGCGACGTTCAATATTATACTCCTTTAACTTAAATCTAGCAAGAAAAGCTGAAATGATGGACTTGTTTTAATTAAATATGTTTTATCATCGTGTAACTGTGCATATTAACTTCATTGAATTTAGTATATAAATCTGTTAAATAAATAAAATCTGGTTTCTCCTTTATTACACTTTCTTTTAAAATTAAAGTCATATTGTGGTTTAATGAGAGAGAGCCTCTATCGAAGACCGCATTTACTCTCATGGACCCCTAAATTATTTTTTCACTGACGTGGACCCCTTCCAAGTCGTCATAGACCCCTAAGGGTCTATATAGACCACTTTGGGAATCACTGATTTAAAAGGTTGTAGTTCTGTAAGTATACTATTTCTTAGAAAGCTTGGAATAATACCTTGAATAAATGACTTAAAACATAAAAGCATTTCAGGTTTCTTCGCAAAAAGAGGGTGAGCGTTACATGGCAAATATACCTAATAATTAAAAATTGCAACTTGAAAGTTTAGGAGCGCATTATACGGCGTGCGCGTTATAGGCCGGATTTGCGGTAAGTATTTTTATTTAAAAATAACCAATATGACATATTATCTATATTTTACATAACCAGAGTTAGTTTCACTTTAACTATTTAAATATGATCTTTTATCTAGTCAAAAACCAAAATCAATGTTTGCTTTCAATGTTTCATGCTCAAAATTTTTAATGAAAATCCTCAAGAAAAACGATAAATGACCTGAAACTTTAAAGAAACTTTTTCTCCGGTTTTTGAAAATGAGTATCGATATTGTGTTCAGTCACATCAATCTTCATTAATTTAATGCATATTTGAAAGATAAATTTTCATGAAACCCAAGGTCCCACAATCAATTCATTATCAAACAAATTCACACACTTCTTTTTAACCTAATACAATGACAAGACTTGCATATTTTTAATTCATTTTGAACTGCTAATGGATAGCGGATACCCAAAACACCTTTAAAAAGAACTCTTTCTACACAAAACTGGTTTTTAAAATAAATCCTTCGTAATTATTTCCTCATCTTAGAAGGAGAAAATTCTAAGTTAAAGCAATTTTTAAATCAAAATCTATTCACAAAATATTGTTTGAGAAAAGTGTACTTTGTATGTAATAGCTAATGGAAAGATTAAATTGTAAGTAGGTCTTTTATATTTTTAAACTTCAATTAACCATAATTGATTGATTAGGTTTATAATTTGATTACGCATACAAATTTTTCGAGTGATAATTTCCTCAAATGTTATCATAATTATCGATAAGAGCTTGCTTATTACGTACGAAAATCGAAATTTATGACTTCGGAAAAATTTTGTAATAGATGGGGAATCCCGATATTTAACAATATTTTTTTTTCCTTCAAAAATAATTAAAGACAAGAGAAAGTAAAAATTACATTATAGTTTAAGTAATTTGATAGCTTGATAATTAGCTTGTCAAAATATGCAAGGATTTTTGTTATAAATCTAATCATTTTCAATTAATAATTAATAAAGAAAGCAAATAAAAAGAAATTTCATGGAGGCAGGAATTTAAGAAATTTAATGGTGTTAAATTCCTATCAATCATCAGTTCTGGGAAATATCAACAATATTTATTATGATAAGGTTCTTTCGTTACATATATATATATCGAAAATATGTTTCATGTAAATGTACTAACGATTAATGTCATTTTTATAACAGCTCAGACAGAAATATAAGAGATTAAAAACTGTTTTGAAATTATTCCGAAGTCATTTATTTAATCAATAATTATACACTGGTGTGCAAAACTTAAGCAACAATGTAAAAATTTAGCAGATAGCCATGAAATTGCAGAAAAGGAGGTCTGGAGATCAGTAGAGGGAACACGTAAGTCAGTAGAAACGTCATGCGTATGCAAATATCAGGAACAAAACGTCAGAAGCGATGTGAGCGTACGCAAAACGCGTGATGTCGGCGAGCGCTGCTCAACAGTAGAATGAAATGAAGGACGGAGACGCAATTCAACATATTCACTGCAAGTGTCAGTAAGTCAGTTTGTGAAATATGGCTAGAAGAAATCACCTGGATGACTTCACACGTGGAAGAATGATCGGAAAGCTGGAGGAGGGGCGTACTGTCACCAGTGTAGCTGCAGAGTTCGAATCAACAAAGTGTCGTTTCGCGCGCTTGAAAGCGTTCCAAACCAAGGTACAGCTGTTAGAAAGGTTGGTGTGGCCGCCCGAGGACGACAACTGCAGGGGATAACCGATATATCATCCTGCAGGCGAAAAAAGTTCGACAGCAGTCAGCAAGCACCATTGCTCAGAAACTCTGTACAGCAACAGGTCGACAAGTGTAGCGGTTTACTGTGGCCAGACGCCTTCACAAAGGGGGCCTGTTCACCCGCCGTCCTGAACACTGCTTCCCGTTGAAAGATGGCCACCGAAGCCACCGTTTACAGTGGGACAGAGAGCACAAAAACTGGACAACTGATCAATGGAGTCGTGTTCTCTTTACGGATGAGAGTCGGTTCAGTACCAGAAGCGATTCTCAACGCGTTTTGATTTGGAGAGAGATCGGGACCCGGTTTTATCACAGTAACATCAACGAAAGACATCGTTACGGTGGTCCTGGAGTTCTTGTCTGCTTGGCATTATGCTGAACGGCGGAACTGAGCTTCACATTTTCGACAGAGAGTCTGTAACCGGGGATCGCTATTGTGAGGAGGTACTTCTTCCCCATCTGCATTTTTCCGAGGTGCCATTGGCCCAGACTTCATCTTTATGGATGACAATGCACTGCCACATCGCACTCTTGCTGTTGAGGAGCTGCTGGAAAGTGAATATCACTCGAATGGATTGGCCAGCGTGCTCTCCAGATTTAAATCCCATCGAACATGTGGGATGCTTTGGGGAGACGTATTGCCACACGCTCACATCATCCGGAGTACAACCAACAACTCAAACAGATGTTGATTGAGGAATGGGCACTCCTACCTCAAGAAATGTTGCACCAGCTGGTTCTGAGTATGCGGAGACGGTGCAAAGCAACCATTGTAGTAAGGGGAGGGCATATACCATATTAAGGAACATCTGCTTGTTGTTCTTCCTGTTGGATAGACAATCATGAGTCAGGATACTATGCGTTCAATAAAGCTTGTTTTTGTTTGATTCCATACCGTATGCGTTGTATTCCTTTTTCAGCGCCGATGATTTCGTCATCCTTTACCTACATAATACTCTCCCTCATTTCAGAATTTCCTGTCTCTCAGATGATTTTTCGTGAAGTTATGGCAATAAACCCACCTATTGCTTAAGTTTTGCACACCAGTGTAGATATTCACTTATTTTTATAATTACAGATATTCATATTATATATGTATATTCAGTAGTCTTAGTTTTTAGCACTAAATATATCGTATCTTCTATTGTATGTATTTATTAAATTTTCTTGTCAATAAATTTATTTAAGGACTTTTATAGATGATATGAGGGTATCTTATATAAAATCATAAATATGTAGTTAAAGTATTCGAAATGTAGAGCATTTGTTAAATTCAACACCAGAAAATGTATAATTTAGGCTTAATTTAAAACAAAAAAATGAAAAGTATTAATTTTCGTAAATATTAATTTACCACAGCAAATATTAAATGTTAAATTTGCAAGCAATTTTTTAAAATTTGAAGAAGAAAAAAATTACAGCTACAAATGAATGAGTATTTTCACAGTTAAATTGGAAACAGAAAAGTGTCATAAAAATGTTATTAATTCTTTGCTTTTATATGTAGCACAAGAAAAAATTCCATGCCTTATCTTAAAATCAAACTCTTAACATAATTAATTCAAATATAATTGTAAACAGCTGAATTACTGAGTAAATAAAACATATTTAGAAATTGTGAAAATTTGGAATAACAAAAATTACTAAAAATTGCATAAGTGTTTGATATATTCTCATCTGAGAGCAAAATTAACACTTTTTTTCTTCGAAAAAATGATGTTCATATTATTATTTCTTTAAAACTATTTCAACAAATAATAAATCTTGTTGTATTTTAAGCTGAGTAATTTTTAATTAAGTAAAAATAGATGTTTAATGTTTGATTCTCGATTTTTGACACGGAAAAAAACAACATCTAGTACTTTCTTTTGGAGTGCTGTTTTATTATCTTTTTAGTTTGACGTATTGCGGGGAAAAAATTGAGAAATTGTTCGTATATTTTCCAACAATAAGTACAGCGAATTCTTTGTTTCTTTTCTTAAACCAATGGGGAAGTAAAAAAAAAAAATATCAGAGGACTATTTTGTATTTTAATTTTCAAAAAAATAATATACAGTAGGACCCTGATTTAACGAACCCCTCTTTAATGACTTGCGCGTTTTAACGAACTTTTCTCCTTCCCCCGATTAAAATGAAGAGACAAAACCCATATTTAACGAATACAAAACCTCGAAATAACGAATTATTTCAGCAGCTGGGAAGAAAGTTTTTATTAGTTTGTGTAAAAAAAAATTGATTATTAATTTTTTTTTCAAATTACACATAATTATTGTCCGGAACAGAACCAGACTTTTCTTGTAAGCAGCAAATTTCGTACACAGAGGATGAAGATTATTATTAGACTTTAAAGGTGCAGATGAGTCATGAGAGTAACCTATCGTGTGATTCTTGAGTGGAACAGGTAATTCATCTCATCCCAATCCACAAACAAGGGATAAATTTAAGATTTTTCGATTATGTTACATTTGATGACGGACTGCCTATCGGTGCAACTGAAGTTGAGGATTTGTCGGAAACAATAAATAGCGATTCTAATGTAGAAATTAAAAACGAAACCCTCATTAAAACTATCACATTTTTAAATGTCTTTTATTGTTTGGAAACTGTGAAAACATATTTTTCTCTTATGTAGCAGAACGTAAATGATGCAATATTTTCTGCTTTGTATAGAGTCAAAAAAGAGATATTTTGAACCCAGAAATCAAAAATATTTTCAAATATCCATTGGTCAGTGTCTTAAAATTTCCAATTAACTGGCGCGTAGTATCAACTAATAGTAAATGTGTGTAACTTCAAACAATGAATATCCTTTGTGTAGTTGTTTATCGAATTTTCAAGAAGTGCCAAAAATTTGCACTTTATTTGGACCCCGATATAACTAGTATCCCCGAATCAACAAACAAAATGTTCGATTCCCATGAATTCGTTAAATCGGGTTTCGTCTGTACATGCAAAAATTTATGTAATTGCTTCATTTTATCAATTTTTTTGTGATGGCTAAAATGCAGTAAGCTTTTTTTTAAAAAAAAATAGGAGTAATATTATATAAAGAATTAAATAAAATTACAATAGATAAACAAATGCTTCGGAATACATTTGCCTTTTCTTAACAAGATTGTTATTGATGACCATTCTTGATTCATGTTTGTTTTACATTCTACAAGGAAAAAAATTACAGTAAGTTTCATTGGATCTAAATTGGTTTGAAAACTAAATGTGTAATTGTCATTACTACTTATTTATGCCTATTTTTTATATAAGTCGTTTTACAATTTATGCATGTATAGTTAATCACTGTAATGAACATTTCGAAATTTAATTAATTATTTGATGTTTTATTACAGCCACTTTAATATACCCATGCCTCATCGAGTGTTACCACAAATTTCCATTTTCAGCAGCTAGGTGTTTTTTTACATAATTTTCTACAATTTGCTTTTCTTTCATCAATATGTTTTAAAAAATGAGTCAAACTTTAGGCTTAAACATCTGTTTTACCTTTAAATCTTGAGGAATGATTATTTTGCTTACAGTTCCGGAAGACCTTCTAAGTTTGGATGCAATGAATCATTCAGTCGGTGGATTTTCTTTTAGGATAAGAGACTTCACTTTCTTGATAGTTGCATGCGTTTGAATAGACTTAGAAGGAAATTTCGTGGTCTTGTTTCCATTTTCACTTCCACTAGACGCTTTTTCCCTTTCAAATTTAATCAATTATAAATACCTTTGATTGAAATGCAATTACCGAGATTTTTACACCGCTTTATTATTTGTTGATGCAAATATTTCTCCTCGGAAAGCTCAGTTACGTATCTTTCGAGATATACGTATATGTAAAGATAATTAAATTATATTAAAAATTAAATTCCCTATCTAGCACTTCACTTTTATTTTCTCCTCACCTCTTCAAACATCAAACTAATCACCCATTTATTTCTTCCGAACATACAGATCGTTATATTTAATAGCCCTATATGTCAGCATAATTCAAGATTTCTAAGAAAGTCGGGAGGGGTTTTCCGGTTATTTTTTAAAAAAGTCTGTAGATCTTCAAATCGAATATCATTTTTATAATGGTATAGGTTGTTTTAATTTTTCTTCATCTGCATCTATATTCTCTTCTTGCTTAATTTTTTTCATTCTTACCTCCATTTTTGAAATATAAATTTTTGAAATTTTGTAGGAGAAGACGATATTCTAGTTCCTTTGGTAAGAGCGATGTTCTACCGGGGATTAAGCACGTTTCTTCCTTCCGTACCATAGAGTTCCTTTTTAAATTTCCCGGGAACCTGACGTCTTCAGCAAAGATATGTCGAGCGCCGTCAGTGTCCATCAAATTCTCCGTAGCATTTATTACGGTAGTTGACGTTCGTTTTTAATTTAAAATTATTTTACTATTGAGGTTTGTTTTACTTTAAGATTCGAAATTTATTCGCAGATAGAACACTACCGGGTTTATTTCTGACATGATTTTGGAGTCAGAAACAGACTTAGTTTTAAAAAAGGTCTTTATTCTAGAATGATTACATCTCTTCTGACGCACGAGGAAGAGAGAAAAAAGAACGCCACCAAAATTCATAAGTGGGTTAAACACTTAAAACACCGATCGCGGTGTTCATGAGTGCTCTTGAAAGTTAATGCTGACATATAGGGCTAATAAATATAACGATCTGGAATTAGACATGTTTATTGGCTAGGGCATATGTTCGGAAGAAATAAATAGGTGATTAGTTTGATACTTGAAGAGGTGAGGTGAAAATAAAAGTGAAGTGCTAGATAGGGAATTTAATTTTTAATATAATTTAATTATCCTTACATATATAAATTTTAGGAACCATTTCTTAAATAAATCTTTTATTTTACATTCTACCCAAAAGAAAATATTAGCAGACGATTGTTCTGTAATGTTACCTCAAAATGCAAACGAGATAATGAATTACAAAATCGTTTCTAAAAATTCCGTACGACCTTCTTTATGCAAACGTACACATAATTTTTATGATAATTTCAAAAAGAAGAGAATTTTTTTAATGACAATAATCGGTATTCTTCATAATATTCCTTATTATCTTAAACATTACTTTAATGCAGCGTTTTTCAAACTGTGGGGAGGGTGAGAATGTCGAAAATAGAAGATTATTTAAAAAACTATTATAATTTACAAAATACATTCTGATATATTTATATTGATATAATATACTTATAAATGTATCAGTACTGAACCATGTATTTGATAATTAATTTTTCAATTCTAAGAGTTCAGAACAAGTTTAAAACTTACTAGTGACTTCCATGGGCTTGTCATATACAAAATTATATACAAATTTAATATTATCTTGTTAACTTATATTGTTTATAAGACTACAATACTAATTAGAGCCGTATATTGTATTAAACTTTACGTCATATCCATTGTTATTACATTCTATATATTGTTATTATACGGTAGGGGGTGCGATGAAAATTATGATAGAAAATTGGATCGCAAGCATTGAAAGTTGGAGAAGCACTGCTTTAATGATTCCTTTTTTTTAACACAATTTAAAAGCCAATAACTTTAATTGAACTATAATCTAATACATTAATGTAATGGCGATTATATTTTAGTTTTTTTAATACAGCAAAAATCAGAACTACCCCTTTTTCTACATTCAGCACTTTTCCCTTGAGTTTAAAAAAATACCAATTTTTTTTTAGAGAAAAAATTCAATTGGTAATTTTAAATGAATCAGAATTTCCATTTTCTAAAGCAGAGCACTCACACAAATATTTAATATATTACGATTTGATTATTTTTTGTGTTTCTGCTCTTACACTTATAATTGCCACATATATATAAATCATTTTTAAAAGCCAATTTGTGAACTGTTAGACTATAGCTTTATCATGATATTTGCTTGGAAACTACAGTAAAATCCAGCGTATAACACACGCCTACATTTTCAGGTTACAATTTTTAATGTTTAGGTATATTCGCTGTATAACACGCACCCCCTTTTTTAAATTCCTAATATTAGTTTACGCTCTCCCTATATATATTTATTATTAAATATATATATCTTGCTTAAATTTTCAATGGTTAATAAAATACTTTTTATTCATCCACGCAACTTCAAATACATTTTTTAAACTTGTAGTGGATGACACTCGATGTTAATACAGTTTTTTTCAAATATTAATTCATTAATCCTATTTTATTAATGAATAAATAGCAACAAACAAAAATAATAGTCCATCACCACATATAAAAAAGGAAAATCGCTGTGTTGTTGCAGAGCAATAACACGTTGGGCTTCTATAAAAGTTCAAAGGATTCGAGTCCTACCCGGGATCCAATTTGAGAATGTATTTCTTTTTACTATACTATTTTATTAGAAAAGTGAATTTAATTAATGAATAAATACTAAAAGGGGAAAATAATGGTAACACCTATATAGTAAGGAAAAGAAAATTGCAAGGAAAATCGCTTTCTATTCCCTTTATTGCGATTCTGCCATGTGTATAAACATATTTATTTTAAATTTTTTTAAAAAACAAGTAAAAAAAAAAAAAATTTAAGTCAATTCCTACTTTGAATGCATAAATAGAAAAAATTTTTTGATTGAAAATCAAAAAAGATATATATATAAAGGTGAGTGAAAAAATGAGGAATTGAAAAATCATTATTTGTCTGTATTGTTGTAACAATGCCCCCCCCGATTTGGCTAATTTAAAAAATTTTTTTCGACGCCAATTTTTGTCGGGGTTTTAAAGTTACATGGTTAAAAAAATGAGAGGAAACAAAAGTGGCGTAAAAACCAGTAAGTATTTTAAATTTAAAATTTAAAATTTAAATTTAAATTTAAATTTTGAAAAACTATATTCGGAAAGTGTCTGAAAATTTTTAAAAAAATTGAACTTGATTGATAAATAAAAATTATTTTATAAACGATTGAAAATTTGAACGATAAATAAAATATAAGTAAATATATTGAGGGGTGGGCTTATAGAAAGAATTAAAAAATCAAAATAAAATTTATCATTGGACCTTAGTAGGAATTGAACTAAAATTTTTTTTTGTTTTGTTATGAAGAAACCAAATTTATGTCCTAAAACTCTTATTTTCAGAAGGGGTTTTTTGATTATCCCATTAAAAAAAAATAGCATGCTTCTAGAACTAAACCTAAGTTCATTAGGTATGTCATTTTTTCAAAAAAAACAGTATTTCAAATATATAATAATTTTAAATTTTTTTTCAATGTTCATATTTGTTTTTTTTTTATTATTTTTATTTTTAAATCTCTCCTTTTTTTTTTATCTGGGGATAATTTCACCCGTAAATTTCTTTTTCTTTTTTTTTATTGAAAGTGGGGTTACCCGGGTTTACGATATTTTATGTAATTCGAAATATTTTCTTCAAAAATTTTTTGATTGTTTTGAGTATTTTTCTATTAAATTAAAATATATGAAAAAAAAGGTTTCTAATCTATTCATGCAAGAACGCTTTTTAATTTTTACAATTACATTTATAACCCATTCCCAATCTGATATTAAACGGTCAATACTTTTTTAATCCAATGATAGTTCAACTGTGTTTTTACGGTATCCATGTAGTTGGGGAAAACGATAATGATAATGCATGCCTTTGAACACGATCTGTTTGAAGAGTTCCCCAAAGAGACTGGTCTGCCTGTTATTTGGTTTGTGACATTAAAAAAAAGGGGATGGGGTTTTGGAATTTTCCGAAAAAGCGGAACAAGATTCCCCGGGAAAAAAAAAAATTTTATTGATTTTTTTTTGTATAGACCATTGGCGCAACCTTTTTGGGAATGCCACATCTGATAAATAAAAAAATAGTGTGCCTTCTTTTTCCCAAAAAATAAAAAAAATATTTAAAAAGGGGAAAAAAATTTTCAGGGATTGAAAAAAAATTTTTTTTATGCGTGAAGCTTTTAAAGTAATGTAAAAAATACAAGACAAATATACAAACTTTGGTACAAAAAGAACAATATCATATGATAGACAAACGATCATTTAGGATAGGGGGGAAGTACAATAGTTTCCTTTTAATTTTTAAATTAATTAAATGTCCTATAGTACTGGTAAGAAAAGCTAAATCCCAAAACCAATTTTCCTTCTTACGTAGCAAACACTCACTGAGAATTTCATTGTTTTCTTTCAGATATTTTAAAACATGCTCCATCAAATTCAAAAATCTCACGAGCGCACTTTGTGAGGCAGCAACCCGTGGTTGTCCCTGTTCTCCATAATCTACGCGACCTGTTTTTGTAGGGAAGGACGAAGAATTACGCAGATAGTTCATCTTAATATCTGTTTTTATAAGATCTTAACTTATATAATCACAATACACAACAATAAAATAATTAAAGTAAGCAGATCTGGAAAGAGAAGACACAACTCGTATTACCAAATAATCGCCTAATCGACCACTATATCTAACTTTACAAATTAATTCTAATCTCACTAATACACGCACTTTCTTTATAGCTTAATCAATGTCGCTTACCGCTATATCAGTGATTCTCAAACTTTCAATGTTTGCGACCCAATTTTCAATAATAATTTTCACCCCGCCCTCCAAACAATAACAATGTATTGAATTCAATAATACTACACTTTGACACTAAAGCTACAATACGATTTTAATTATAAAGCGTACAAATTACCTAGATAAGTGTTAAATTTTGTATATAATTTTGAAAATGACAAGTCCATGGGAGTCACTAGTGATTATTAATACTGTTCTTAATTTAGTATTGAAAACTAGTTATTAAATACATTGTGCAGTACTAATGCATTTATAATTATATTATATTAAAGTAAATGTGTATTTTATTTTTTACAATATTAGAATGTATTTTGTTTTGCTTCGTTTCAGTAAATTTGAAATTTTTTAAATCTTTTGTTTTCGACTTTTCGATATGCCCCTGCTCCCCTCGTAGAGTTATGTGTGCCACTTGATACTTCGAATTTCAAATATGTTGTAAGTTAAACAAGACCCGAAGTTCCAACAGCTTAGCTATTTATCACAATACTCAAGATACACGACACACTTCACATATAGACATACATACTAAATTCACTAGAAGCAATGGTGTTAATGTTTCTGGTAAAGGCGAAATATGCGTTGCTCGTTGCGATTCCGAGAATGGGCAATACATATTAATGGTTGAAGTTTATATTTAGTCTGGAAACTCTATGAGACAGATACAGCTATTTTTATTCGAAAATTTGATGAATTATACAAAAGAAGGCTCTAAAATACTAGAAAAAAGATTTGGTAAAAATATGATAATGTACTGATGATTTTAAGTGGAGACTTTTATCAATATTAACTTTGCAGATGATAAAAATCTACCACTAATTGAATTTCTAAATGAAACACTTAATTTAAATATGTTCAATGATCGAAAACTCGGTACTACAAAATATAAAACGACAATCGATGCGGTTTTTACGCAATACTTAGATAAATTTGAATCAAACATTTTCCTTTCTTTCTTTAGTTACCATAAGCCTATTGTATCTTTTTTAGAACAAAATGAAATAATTGAAAGTACAAAAAGTTTAAGTATTGTTGAAATTAATGATAACAATGATGCAAACGATTAAAATAATGTTAAAAATCAAGTACATTGAAATTTAAGTAAATACAAATACTATCCATAAATAATATCATTGTATATTAATTGTTATTTAAATTGAATTGTATTTATATTTTAGCATGATTTTGTACAGCCAGTAATATACAGATGGGTGACAAAATAATACGAACACCGCGAAAATGGCATGGCCCATTTCAAAGACGCACAGCGCGCATGTCATTTTGCGTTGCAGTCCGCCGCCTAGCGGATTCGAAAGGTAATGTATCATTCGCTCAACAGCTGCAATAGGTGTTGCACGCGTCTATTGTAATTTCTGAAAAACGCAATAATGACGGACCTGTCAGAGTTCGAAAAGGTATGATTGTTGGAATGAGGTGCGCTGGTTGTTCGGTGACGGAAACAGCTAATTATTTGGGGCGTGTAAGAGTACTGTATCTGCCATTATGACAGCATACAATAAGTGCGGGAATGTGGCGTCTGGCAAGCACAACAGTGGACGGAAAAGAAAGCTACCGAGAGGGACAAAAGAGTCTTAACCCGCATAGTGGCCCGAAAGCGCAAGCAATCGCTATCCCAAATAACGTCTGAGGTGAATAGTCATCTTCGTAACCCTATTTCAGCAAGAACCGTCCAAAGGGAACTGCATGCTTCGAACTTGTATGGAAGAGTTGCAATTCGTAAACCTTGGTAACAGCACGTCATGCTTTACAGCGACGCCAGTGGTGTAGAACACACAGACAGTGGACCCCACAACAGTGGCAACAAGTCATCTGGTCGGATGAATCAACGTTCTCCCTATTCCAGACCACCGGACGAGTTTATGTGTGGAGAACACCCAAAGAAGCATTTGCTCCTGAATGCATCATGCCGACTGTGAAGCATGGAGGTGGGTCCCTTATGGTATGGGGGCGATATCTGCGTGGTCTTGGGCCACTTGTTACTCTGCATGGCAAGGTTCAAGCTGCCCACTATTTCGATATCCTGGGGATCAGGTGCATCCATTTGTCCAGACTTTATTTCCCGGAGAATGCCCATTTTATCAAGACGACAACGCTCCTATCCACAGAGCTAAAATCGTGCAAGAATGGTTTGCAGAGCATGAGGGGGACGTAGGTCATCTTTCTTGGCAGCCTCAGTCACCTGATTTAAATATTATTGAATATTTGTGGGGATATTTGGAGTCAAAACCCGTGCTCGATTCCTCACCATCTCGATTTCGGCATTAGAGACCGCTTTCCACGAAGAATGGCTTCATATTCCATTAAAGTTGTTCATGACCTCTATGCGTCCATCCCACGTCGCATACAGTCTGTAATTCAGTCAAAGGGGGGTCCAACTCCCTATTAATAAAGCATTTCTCCTCTTTCATAGGTGTTCGTATTATTTTGTCACCCATGTGTATTTCAATAATAAAAAACCATATGCATATAATTGTTGCTCGGAGTGTAAATATATGTGAAAACCAGAATGATGTTGATATTTTTAATTGAAATATTATGACATTTCAAATTCTAATAAAAAGCTCTAAGTTTTCACTTCTATTGGCAGTCTCTATAACTGCCGATTTTTTTTTTAATTTTTTTACTCTTAGCATCAATATCGCTTTTTTCTTTTTATCCCTTCATATTAATAATTTTTTAACTAACGCAATATCATTTTTTATAAGTCATACATCGAAATTCGAAGCTATATCTTATTTGTGATGGGAAGGGAAACATGGGACAATAATTTTACACTAAAAAGATAACCCGTGTTATGCCGGGCTAGAGAGAGGGGAAAGAAACCTATCTCAAATCGAAAACGACGAGTCTTAAGTAGTAATGTGCTCGAACACGACAAGGCCAGCCACGATCCGATACCTTGACCACTCGGCTACCGCAGCCACTGCATTTTTTGGAATTGTAGAAAAAGTACCCGCTGAGAATTATGCCATGAAATCGTAAGTCTAATCTTTCCCAAAGCTCTAATAAACCTCCAGCTATGAAAGTAGCTATACAGTTGCCAACTTGACTCTATCACCAACATTTTGCTTTGTTTTTCATTGAATCCCTATTATAATTTAAGAAACGGCGTTGCTTGCGAATATTACAATTTTAACATAAAATAAATAATATATTAACGTATTATCCTTTCAGATATAAATTATTTACACTATTTTAAGCGTTCGTTACAAAAAATTTGTAACAACTTTTGCTGAGCAGTGATCAGCTTAGGAGGGTATTTTCAAAAACCGACCCTCAAGAGAGTTACGGGGAGTTATAAATTTTAAAAAAAATCCTTTTTTTCAGCTATTCGATCCACAGACTTAAAATTTAATAAACGTGTTTTTGTTGTTGTTGTTCAGCTGAGACATGCAAAAAGCTTTATTTTTTTTGTTTAATTTGCAATTCACGTAAAAAATTAACTCAATAAAAACTTTTATCCTTCTATCTGTATTGAAACGGGTACCCTAGCTTAGTATATATAATATATATATATATATATATATATATATATATATATATATATATATATATATATATATATATATATATTCTGAGAATATATTAATTATTTGTAAATAACTTAACAGTAAGTAAGATTTATGTTTATTTTTACTACAAAATTCATTAATTTAAATTCCATTGGTCAAAGGCAGATATTTTTGTATTTTAATACCAATTCAGAAAATAAAATTTTATTTTTCCTACATGATCGTTATTTAAGTAACTATAACAAAGAGATTAGGAAGACATTTTTCACCTAAACGTAATTCCCGTATTTCAAGAATAGCTCAGCAATTCATTACTTTTAGAAACTAAATTTCTATGTTCAATATATATATAATTCTTTAAGATTTCACATGAATACAGAAACATAAAAGGTCTTCAAGTTTCAAAAAAAGGTTATTAATTTAACAATATAATCTACCAGGGTAGATTTTAGAGTCTATAAGTTTGAATTTAAGATAAATAAAGATAATACGTGGCAGAAAACGGAACTGTGTTTTGTTTAAAGCTTGAAATTTTTGAGTGTTATTTACTTGTTTTGCTGCAAATTATAGTCAGTCCCATAGTTTATTAAAGCATTACTTATTTCTGAAAAAAAATGAATAGTTATTATATACAATTTCTCCTTGAAAAGTGGTAAGTTGAAATATACTAGTGATTGAAATTGAATAATTAAATGTACTTGTTAGTTTTTTAGTAATACAACTTTTGTGAAAGTAGCAAATAAGCTACATGTTTTATATTAACAGAAATCTATGAATAATAGAAGTCAAATAAATTTACTAAAAATTTCAAAACTTATGGACACAGTTACAACATTTTTTGTTTGATAGAAACTAAAAACAAATAAAACTCCTTCACATAATTGCATTATTCTGTAAAATGTCAAAATAAAAAAAAAAGTGCTATTTTCTAGAAAATCAGTTTTTCTATTATTTATAGAAAAAATAAGTATTTTCATTAAATCCTTAACATTATGTTTTTTAAAAAGATATTCTGTTTGAAATACAATAAAATAATTTATCAAACTTAATGCATCTTTATAAAAAAAATATACTTTTTGACGAATGCCTTATAATTATTTGACCTAATTTTTTTAAAAATTCCCCCTAATTTTGAGATAATCAAACAAAAGAACAAGATTGATATTCCTTCTGAGCAGAGAAATTCCTATTTTTTTAAATTCTTTGTCTATACCAGGGGTGGTCAAACTGTGGCACGCGTACCACAGTGTGTCATGCCTGAGTTGTATCAGTGGCACGCCACACGAGGGGTTGTGCTTGTGAATAATCTTCTACATACGTGCATTTTAAACACTGATTGATTGCTGTAGAAGGTGTGAAGATCTTCTGAGATTTACTCTGTGAATACTGCTGTGAAATTCTGTATTTAAAAAATTTGATTTCCAATAATAAACTCGTATCGCTCTTAACCCGCGATCACTCGCGCGGGGTGTTCTGTACACCCCAGCAACAAGAAAAGCCTCCTACAATTCTAAAAATAATACGCAGAGCCACGATTTTTTCTGTAGCTGCCCATTTTAGGTCATTGAACCTTCAGACCTGATGTAATCAAACTCGCTAGGACGATTGCAATGTAACGACCTTCAAAAGTTTATTTGGGGTGCTGAGAACACCCCGCGAGTGATTGAGTTATATTTTCGTACTCGAAGCATCTACGGAAAAGTACGTTTTACTCTTTCCGTTTACGTTTTTTTCAAATATATTAATATGTACGAATATTTTTTTTTAAAATTTCAATAAATGCGGTATAAAAATAATATAATTCTATAAAATATTTGTAAAATACAATTTTTTTAAAAAAAAATTTCAAAACGTTTTCTAGAAATTATGACAAAAACTCCATGAGAAAGGGAGAAATAGCGACTTTGTCGTCTAATAGATACTGTATCAACAGATTGACAAAATGAACTAAGTGAATTCTCGATAATTGCGTGATTTCGTAACCAAAGTTGGAGAGATGAAACTTGAAATCATAAATTTTTATAATACAGGTGGTGTTGATACCACTGATGAAATGTGCAGTATATATTATGTATCGCGAATATGTAACCTTTGGCCATTGCGAATATTTTATCATCTACTTAATACTGCAGGAATTAATGCTTCCTTTGTCTATCATTCGGTTCTTCCTGAAAATAAATGAGACATTCAATATTATTAGAGGAGATTAGAATGGATCTTGTGCAGCCACAGTGGGATAGGAGATCGGATTTCCCAAACCTTAACAAAACACTCAAAAGAAGCTTTACTGACACAGAATATATTAAAAAGAGCATTAATCCCCTAAAAAGGGGTGTGGCACTGCTTGTCCACGGGTAAAAGATGTAAAATTATTTGTTTTTGTCTTCAATGTAAGAAAATATGTGCTTAAAGCATATGAATACAGTCTGCTCTGAATGTTTGAAAAATGATTAAAATATTATTTTTCTACTTTTTATACTATCCTTATCATTAATTATAAAGTAAATTTATTACTGGTATATACGTTTTACTTGTGGTTTATGAAAAAACATAAAATTGTGTACTTCAAAATGAAAAATTTGTAGGTTTAGTTTAAATTAATGCTAGTCTCATTTGAATGCAATAAATTTAACAATTTTGTTTGTATAATACAAAAAACCTCTTATACTTCATAAATATATATCATAATTGAGACTTAAAATTTTTTTCTTATTTAAATACACGTGTTAAGAGTTTGGGGTGTTCTCTACACCCCGCGAGTGACGACGGTAGAAAAACAGGCGCGAGTGACCGCGGGTTAAAGAACTGTTATTTTTCTTTGTGTGACGGTTTTGCATTAAATCCTCGAACCCGGATCTACGTAACCACTATCCAAAGTTAACGTTAACAAACACTATGCACCACTGTCCAAAGTTAACGTCAAAGTAAGTGTCGGTGGACTTGAATAGTACACAATCAGCATGTGGACCATTTTCTAATGTGAATACGAGTTCATTCAACTACCACTGGAAACGGATCTCACATGACGACTTCCAGAGATTGATTCGTGTTCACGAAACCTTCAGTTCAGTTGCTTTTTCGACATGACTGCTGGAAGGAATCTTCCAAAACCAGTTACGTCTGCATTAATAAGTATTTTGTGAAAGAAAGTAATCTATTAATATTAAAAATATCTACATTCTAACATTTATTAAAGTTTTTATATGATACTTTTAAATAAAGGTAAAAAAGGATGTATTGTAGAGATAACACATTTTCCAACACATTTTCATTGGTAAAAAACAAGTAAAAAAACACAAACTCACATTTACTCAAAACTTAATGTGGGTAGTATTAAAATAAAAGTCTAATTTCTAATTTGTCCATACTATTAATTTTTCTTGTTTTCAATTTTACATTTCTTTTTTAATTATCAATAAAACAAATAAAATTTTCGCCACATTAATTACTCTGTGAGACTGCTTAATTCTCTATATTAAAAGTTTGTTAAAAACCCACTCTTAAATAATGAATAGTGCAACTTCAACTAATGATAAATGCGTGAATGTACAATTAAGTTAATATGTTAAAATGTAATTATAGCTTTAAACGGAAATAAACCTGGCATTTATTTCTAAAAATCATATAAGATGAATTAGATACGTAAGTGTCTTCAGTGGTTATATTTAGAAATACTATAAAAAAAAGTTAAGAGAAAATTAAAAAAAAAATTAATAATATACATACATTGAGTACATTTACACAAGTGGAATATGCTGGATAGCCCAGCGTTGCACAGGCTTCTTCAAGTGTACAGCTTTATACCTTGGAAGATTCCCCTTCTTTTTCAGTGTCAGCCCTTCCTGGTGTCTGTGATTTCTATATATGTCATTAAAATAATATTTTTAGAAGTTTCTTCTACATCTTTGTCCTGTTGGGCGGGTCTGTTTTCTCGCTACTTAGCTCGGCATTGCAAGGGCTTTTTCCGTGGGTACAATTTTATCCCCATGGAAATCTTCCCTTTCTCTCTGGACACCAGTACTTCTGTGTGTGAGTATGTGTGTAACTGAGCAATGTGAATGATTTCTACATTTATCTCTTTTAAATTCCCTTTTCAGAAATTTATTCCACAGTTTAGACAGGTTAGTATTAGACAGGTTTCTTTTCCATCCACTTAGCCCAGCGTTGCATGGGTTTTTTCAAGTATAAAACCGCCCTTTTTCACCGAGGGTAAAGATTTTTTTTTTCAAATTTCTATTTTCGATTAAAAATTTACAAAGTTAATTCAGTTTTGTTCTCAAGAAAACAGACATTGTACGAAGTTATTATTAAATCAATAATTAAATTAAATTAATAATAAAACGCAATATAACTTTGATTCTCAGAAAATATATTAATTTACATCAATTTTCGTTAAATAATGAATCAAAAACTATGAAGTTATGAATACGTTAGATATGAAACGACTGCGTTTTTCTGGATGTTTGATTTTTCGATTAAATATATGTAACTGTGAAAAAAGAACTACTGGAGGGGGAGCTTAAAATTTTGTTTACATTCCTTGTATAAAAAAAGATTTAAAAGGAAATAGTACTATTTAATAAAAACAGGGCAGCATTCCTTTATTTTAAGGCTTTTTAGTAAATTATTTCTCTAAAAGAAAACTATCAGTTCCGAAGTATTATTAAAAACTAAGATCATATATTAATTATTTTACAATTAATACTTTCTAAAAATTCAAACTAATAAACTGGATTATATAAATTACTGCAAAATTCATTATTTACACTCATTATAAAAAAAAAAAACATTCAAAAAGAAAACATCTTTTTCTGACAGAAAAATCTTTTATCTGCTTACGTGCTCTCCGTAAACTCTTTCCGCACGTGCGCTATAAGCGCTCAGAATTAACTATTACTGGCATTTGGCGATTTTTCTAATTTTTTTCGTTGTATTTTAACTGCTCCCTAAGGTGGAAAAATATATCATCTTTAAAAATATTTTTTGTATAAAGAAAGCAGAATTTTTTTTTTAATTACAAAATTCCATTTTTTTGAAGTCTTACAATAATTTGTTTCAAATTAACTTGGCAGCGTTGAAAAAGGATAAAAAAATTTACCAATCTACTTGAAAAATTGTTTTATCTTTTTTTTAGGAATTTAAATTAGAAAAATTTAAAACATTGTAGAAATTGAGATTTTAATAATATATTTTAAGTTAATCACATGTTAAAAGCATTTATTTTTTAAACAAAGTTAATTAATACAGTCAGTAGAGCAACGTCATGAAATTCCATTTTGGCTGAAAACTGATTTTTGACGCCATCTTTTGTCATTGTTGTAACAATAACAGTGTTACAACAATGCAGACAAATCAAAGTTGGCGCCCAAAACTGGTAATTAAAACTGGTTTTAATTAATATCTTTTAGGTAATTGTGATATTGGAACGAATCGTGATTCTAAATCATTCTGGAATTTACTTGAACACACACAAAAAATTTCATCGAAATTGGTCCAGCCGTTTAGGAGGAGTTTAGTCACATACACACGCACAGAAGATCTTTATATATAAAGATTATTTGAAAAGATATTAACTTAAAATGTTAAAAAGCATTATTCGTCTGCATTTTTGTAACAATAAAGACCCGGTTTCACCAGTTTGGCTGAAAAATCGATTTTTTCGACGCCAACTTAAGTCTTTTTTTATAACAATAACGTTGTTACAACAATGCAGGTGAATGTTGAGTTGTATATTTTGAATGTTTTTAATTAATATATTTTTAACTAATTGCGATATTGGACCGAATCCCAATTCCAAGCCATTTTTGAATTTACTTGAACCCACACAAAAAATTTCATCGAAATCGGTCCAGCCGCTTAGGAGAAGTTTAGTCACATACAAACGCACAGATTTTTATATATAAAGATATATATACATATATATATATATATATATATATGTATATATATCTTAATATATTGTAAAAAGGAATTATTTGGAGATGTTTACTTGATAGTAAGTATATTTTGATATGTATATGAGTAACTTATAAACTTTCTAGATGAATTTATAAATTTTGTGTTATTGGCGAGGTTGTTACCATTCTTAGTTTGAAATATAGAAGGTAATAATATATTTCAATGAACTTGTAAATGTTTGTGTTAAATACAGACTGAAAACCTTCATTACCATTTTAAAAAAAAGTTTAAAATTTAATTTAAATTATTCAGTTTATCAAAAGAAAGCATTCATTTTCTTTTCTGTTAGTCCTTAATAAGCCTTTTTAATTCTATTTTTTATTGTTTTATTTTGTATTTAGAATCAATAACAACAATTTAACTGGATTTCTTGTCTTGTCAAGATTTTTACTTCATTATTTCTAATAACGATGTTATTAAAAAATATCTAATGATTATATTCTTTAATATAATCCAAAGCGCACACTCTTTTTCACAATAATTTACATATACATCACCGCTTTCCTTTAGACAGTTTTGCATATTTATAAATTTTTAAAAAAAAGCATTTTCCTTTTTATTTTGTTATGTGACATATTATAATAAACACACACACAAAGTAAACAAGTAATATAAAATAAATTAAGTCAATTCCTCCTTAAATCAACACACACAAAGAAAAATTTTATTTTATAGCTTATTTTATTAAACAGTTACAATTAATATAAACATGTATATACATATGACAGAATCGCAACAGTAAGTGGTAATTCATTTTTATTCATTATCATAAAAGTATCGTATTGTCATCCAAAACAATCGTGTATATAAAATTTCAGTTCAACTGAATGCTATAAAAAATGGGGAAAAAGAAAAACTTTTTGCAAGTTTTGACACAAGTCGCCAAAAGGGTCGCTAAGTCGCCAAAAATAATGCCAAAGTGGCCTTGTGTGTATTTGTATTTCTTTAAATAATTAGTTTTAATCAATTAATTTTTATTGATTATAATTAAATTATTGTATTGTCATCCAAATTATTCATGTATATAAAATTTCAGCTCAATTGAGCGCTTTAAAACGATTGAAAATTCCACCAAGATAAATAAATATATAGAGAGTGTGAGCTAATAGTAGGAATTGAGAAAGCAGTTCATGATCTTGCATTCTATTCACGTTAATTGGCTCTATGACTCAATGCTTTTCCAGGAATTGGAAGTTAGTATAAGGAGGTATACCAGGTTGGATTATATTCTCATTACGTAACCGTGGCTCAAAATTATGGGACCAGTCATCAGAAGCACTCGTAACTGTTCTATTGAATTATTAATTTTATGCATATCCAAATTATACTTATTATTTTTTGTGATATTTTCTTGTGTTGGAACCTGATAAGTTAAGCTAGCACAAAACAAAATTTAACAGGAAAAAATGCGTTTGTTATCCAATAGGCACTGAAAACTTAGGATGCATAGTTCTACTTTTTCTCAAGTTTTTCAGAACTTTTCTAACATAATGGACATTCAAAGCTTTTAAAAATCGGAACCCTGTCAAAGCGTTTTAAAATTCTTCTTAAGAAGATTCAATTTTTTTATTTTTATTTTTTTATCATTCTTTAAGAATATGTTATTCGATAAGCCTGCAGTATATGTAATAATAATATTTAAAAGGATTTATACTTTAAAATGGAATAGCGTTACCTAAAAATGCGCATTTTGCTTTGAACAAGAAGGAAGAACCATTTGTTGTTTTACAGGTAAAATTTGAGATCTAAAGAATTCTGCAGAAAACTTTGAGTTTAAATTTCTTTCTTTTTTCTTGTGTTAGAATCGTTCTTAGAAAACTTTTTTTTACTATCACTCTTGGGAATATTTTTATGATTTTACTTGTGTATTGTAAAGAAAATTTTTTAACTCTCTATTTATTTTTAAAGAAATTATATTTTAACCAGAATAGTTTTATTGAAAAAGGATTTTTTTTTCCAAATAATCTTGCTAGTAAGCATTTTCTTTTTTTGTAACTGCTTTAAATATAGCACAAAAATATATTTTTACAATTATATTTGTAAAATATTTTACTATGTAAAAGAAAAATAAAGGAGTAAATTTCATTTTTGATAATCTTACACTATTTTAATGAACAACGATGTAAGTTTTTTTTGTATACTTTAGATGTCTCAAGTGTAACTTGAAAAATATAAAACATTTTTTCTTGCAATTTTTATACTTATCTCAATAGTTTTCATTGTACAAATAATTTTCTTAAAAAGATTATTAAAACAAAAACAGAATTAAAGCTTTTGATCTAAAATTATATATAATTAAATTAAAACTTATAAGAAAATATTTGCTCCAAATTTATATTGCAACCATGATTTACTATTATATTATCAAAATATATTCAAGAGATTTTCACTCATTAAATGATACTGGAAACGTTTCCTCAAACCCCAAAAGAAGGTTTCCAGTTGGAATATTCATTTTATTCGAAACATAACTAATCATTGGTGCAGAATTCCATTTAAGGTATCCGACTACGTTCGAAATTGTGATTTGAAAAAAGCTCATAAATGGATAATTTTCATGATATTTAGTATCACTTAGATTAGAATACATGTATAAAATTGTGTTAAGGACATTGTGACAAAAAAAAATTATTTAAATACAATATTTCGGCAAAAAATGAACTTAGAATAACCCTTTTTCAAAATGTTCTCCTTTTGTGAAAATATGCTTCTATAATAATAATATTTTACCTGTATATAGCTCAGACCTTTGTACAGAGGCTCAACTATGATTTTTGAAAAATTCATATTATTTTCAGGGTTGCAACCCATTGAAATAATTATCGGCGTTTTTTTCTTAAAATTTCTCCCATCTTTTGTTGTAAAACATTGATAAACCCATTTCTAAGATATGTATTTCAAAAATTCTAGTTGAGCCTCTGTAAAGAGGTCTGGGCTATATACAAGCAAAATATTATTATAATAGAAACATTTTTCAGAAAAGGAAAATATTTTGAAAATTGATCATTCTATGTTCATTTTTTGTCAAAATACTGTACTTAAATAATTTTTTATTGTAGTACTATTCTAAAAACAATTTTATATACATTTTCTAATCTAAGTGACACTAATTATCATAAGTATTATTCATTTACACGCTTTTGCAAAATCACGGTTCCGAACGAAGTCGGATTCCTTAAGAGCAATTTTAATAGACTTCGTGATCTACATATACAGGAGTCCGAAAATAAATCTCGAGCCTTACTCAACCAGAGTACATAAAAAATTCTCAAAGAATTCTACATGTACGATCCATAGTTTACGAGAAAAATATGAAAAAAGAATATACAGGTGTAAGGAAAAAACACCGTATTGGACAGATCAACAACAGTGTGTGCAAATATTTATAAGGATAGCTTTTCGAGGAAACCGCAGGTGGTATCCGACTACGTTAAAGG
>BMAV01014689.1:84180-102147 GCA_019973955.1 Trichonephila inaurata madagascariensis | reverse complement strand
GATATAGCGTGGCAAGCCTAGATATAGCCCGGCAAGCTTAGAGATAGTAGTGTGGAATTATTCTGATCGATAGTGTGACAAAGCTTAGTGTGAAATCTTACAGATCAAGAGTTATCAGTCCGATAGTTTTGGAAAGAATAGAAGCCTAAGATAAAGAAGTTGGAATCATTGCATATAAAAGGAATTTATAGATATCGTTCTTTAGGTAAAGGAAGGAGATCTGAAAAAGGTAATATTTGATATAAGTAATTAGATGAATAGGATTATTAATGATAATTGAGATAAAGGATCTAGTAACGTGATCTGACTTGAATACGTGATTTAATTTGGGCTTGACTCTCACTTTAATTAAAATTGTCAAATTAGAATTTAAGTAATATAAGTTATTCTTAATAAAAGTTGTATTAAGAATTATTATGTCTCATCATTTTGATAATCCCACACCTCTAGCTTACGCGGAACCGGCACGACATGATCATCACAGGATGGCTATGTCGCAGTTTTTTTCTTTATAGTTTAAAACTTTGAGATAAATTTATTTATTTTGATTATTATATAACCTTGTTAGTATATTTTAGGTGGATATAGTTGAACAATTACACTTTTTCTGTAAAAAATATTTTGAAATCAATAATTTTGGATCAAAACCCTAGCATGCATCTTATTCTTGCTCCGAGTTAGTCTTCTGCGTTATATTATCTTTCTCTGAATTCGAATAATCAAATTCACTGTCCTATTCAATACCTGCTAGGAGATGCAGCCGTTCTTACTATTTAGATTCGTTAGTTCTCATTCCTATCACTATCTAGGCGCTCAATACTAGAATGAAAAGTAACGATGCAGCTCATCTGGGGTAGAATTTCTTCCAACACCCTTTTTTTTAACAATAATTCTGGATTCAAGAAATGCACACAAAATTTCTTTGGTCCACTCCTTTTTAATTTTGGCCTTGAAAGCTACCATAAATCTTAAAAAGATCACATACGAACATACCCCTGTCCCTTTCAAAACAAAATAAAACAGTTGAGGTAGATTTTACCCCGCTATGTGTGCTGACGAGTTAAAAGGTCCTTGAGAGGATAAGGTATAATTGAGCTCACAATTGTAGACATTTATTATATAGGGTGTTTCAAAAATTATGATCCATTTCCACGAAAACACTAAAATATGATTTCTCTTACAGGTGTTTGAAGAAATGCTCTCCATAGAAGAAATAATACCACTCGTTTCCTGGAAACTGGATGATAAAACTTTGAATATGTGCGTTAACTATACCAGCAAAAGTACAGAAAACAACCATTAATAGGGGCGATTATCAGTCTACTTGTAAACAAAATAAGACGAACGGGTAGTGTGGTGGTTGAAAAACGTCCTGGACGTCCACAAACATCTGACGATATGGTCAAATTACTTTATCTGAATTTATTCACTTGAAGCCTAATATTGACCCTAGTTGGAGGTCATTTTTCCAACTGACAACTGACACACCTCTTTATGTATTTTACCACCCTGTTTCCAGGAAATGATGGATATTCTTTCTTCAAAGAAAAGCATTTCTTCCAACACCTGTGAGATAAATAAATACATTAGTGTTTTGATGACAATGGATCGTTATTTTTTGAAACATTCTTTATATTTGTCAACTATCTTAACCTTCCACTATGCGCGTTTCAGGGAGGCCACTCCATGGGTGCATGACATATGTTAGACGCATTTCCTCGTATTTACGTTCGACGGTCATTTTATAATTTTATTCGTGTGTGAGATTTGTCATTAAAGCATAATGTTATAGCTAAAATATTGAAATAAGGTGCATTCTTTGTTAATGAAACTCTTAATTTTTATATCATATATAGCATTACTTCTATATAAAAATAATGGATTTTTACGGAATTTATAGTTAATAAATAGAAGTACCTATCTACATGTAGCAACCATGAATTCATTGTTCGTTAGGGATGAAATGATACAAAGTAAAGGAGCTATGATGTGGGTTAAGAGTGCACAGTCCAATTGACAAAAATCGGTCAAAAACTCAAATCTAATTTTTTTAGCGTAGATTATTTTATATATACTTTTCTATACTCTCACAAAATTTTAAAGCTCTAAGTTTAAAAAACACTGAGTTGTGAAAACTTTTACGTTCGTTTTTGTTCACAACCATATGGTAAATCAAAAATTTAAACTGACTTATCTCAGAAAGATAAAATAACTAGTTTGTCTTCATTTAAAATGCTAAAGCTTTTTCTCTATTGGGCCTAATATTTGGAAATTATTTTCACTTGTTGATAATAGTACATGGAATAAAAGTTGATATGCATTTTTCAATCAAGGCGATACTTACTTTTTAAAAAATAATTGAATTTAGAATTTACACATTTTTTAAGGAATTTTAATTAATCATTCATAAGAATTATTGTACAAATACCAATCATTTTATCGCAAAACCCATGCCAACTTTTGTTATACATAGTTTGACGTACCTGTAAATTAAATTTGATTATGTACGTCAATTTTTGTAGGAGTAGCATTTTAAAATCCCTTCATAAATTTTAAATGTTTTCCTTAAAAAATTAAATCGTTAGCTTTTTAAGAAATTTTGAGCACAAAATCTGTTTCACATAATACATACACATAGGAGACAACCAAAAAACTTTGGAAAATCATTAAATTAAAAAAAAAAAAATTGTGTAAATCGTACCGTGTCCCCTTAAAAAGGAGAGTAAGAGGGAAAATTAGGGATGTGGCCCAAAAAAGTAGGTCCACGTATGAATTCGTAGATTGAAATATTAAAAAAAAAGGAAAAAAAAAACATAAGGAAATTAAATTTTTTTTGGTAACCATTTGAATGAACCAAACTAATTAGGCTATAGTATTTATATAAAATATGCTTAATGGTGAAAGGATTTTTTAATAAATTATTTGGGACAGACTAGATTTCGTTAGGTGCATATGTACGTTAGACCAGT
The DNA here is from genome assembly GCA_019973955.1 of Trichonephila inaurata madagascariensis. Classification (NCBI taxonomy): domain Eukaryota; kingdom Metazoa; phylum Arthropoda; class Arachnida; order Araneae; family Nephilidae; genus Trichonephila; species Trichonephila inaurata. The sequence goes on along the minus strand of BMAV01014689.1, from coordinate 99,178 downwards.
TATAAATAATATTTGCGATACAATCAGAAATTTGAATTTAAATAAAAAAAAAAGTATGCATTGCACAAGAGTAGTGGTTAGTTATCCCTGTCATCAATACCTTCTTACATTTTGAGATCCTTTGTTACAGTCTTCACAAATCATTTTACGGTACTTAAGAAACTTGAATTTTTGGCATTTTACACAAAATTTAATAGTTACTTTTCCTTGATCTCCTAACAAGTGCTTCCTCTTCAATGGTCTTGATGTTGTTTCTTTTGGTTGTTCATTTTAAACACAGGGCCGCTATACATCAGATATTTCTTCAAATTATGAGTTGCAATGAGCGAGGCATGTGAAACCTATTCTTAGGGAGTCTTCAAGTGACATCTCTCAGATTCATCTCAACTCTCGGCAAAAAATACCGTCGTAAATAAATTACGAAATACTTGTTTCAAGTAAATTTACCATAAAACTGAAAGCCTCACTTTTACTTTACAAGAAAAAAAAGTGAAAATTAAGAAAAATAAATAAATAAATGAAATTAAAAGCTACCCTGTTAGGTGCGCCGTATCTATTATATTCAGTCTCCTTCAACCCAAAATGTGAAGCCGTAAATCGCGTCCTTAGCACCGAACCCTACAGCAAATGATAAAAGGCAGATAGAAGAAGCTCGCTCATCGTGCTTGGAGAAGCCACCGCAAAATTAATTTTACTATGCATCTCAGAGATTTACGCGCCTAACGGAGGGTCAATTCCATAACTGAGTTTCTTGACAGCTAGTACTTGAACTAAAACTTTTGTTCAATCGTTTTATTTCAGTAGGGGTTTTTTTTTTTGACCATATTCCTTTTTTTTAAAAAAAAATATTTTTAGAATCATGCCTTTTTCCAATGCGCAACTTAATAAGCAGCGCCAATAGATTCAACATTACAGTGTCAATAGATTGTGATGTAATGATTATGCGGACAATTGTATGATGGATGTCTCATACTACAAATAAACTAACCATGTATAATTTACTAGAGTAATTATAATAATTTCCTTACCGTAAAATCCGGCGTATAACGCGCACCGGTGTATAACGCGCACCTATACTTTCAAGCTGAATTTTTTAATTTTTAGGTATATTCGCCGTATAACGCGTACCCCGTTTTTTACGAAGAAATCTGAAATATCTGTATACATTGCTTTTTTATGTTTTAGTCATTTATTTGAGATATTATCCCAGACTTTTAAAAAAAAATAGTATACTTCTAGAACTGCAACTTGTAGTAACTGGTGTTGATGGATGAAGGAAGGCATATGAGCTAGGATATGATGTTACTCTTTCAACGAGAACTTCGTTGGGAGTAGTGTATTTAGATCAATTTGCCAGAGAAATAATTTATGTCTATCTTTTTCAGTTCAGATTAGTAGCCTTTTATCCTGGTGTATTTGGCAAGGAAAAAAATCATATGATGGATTTAATGAGTTGCCTTAGAACCGTAGAACTAGATAGGGAAATAAAAATATAATAACGGAGTGAGCGGAATAAAGGATGTTCAATATTTTCACCTTCTGAAATGGATGTAAATTTATTTAATTTTTAATATATTTTAATCATCGTGCAATAATTAACACCATAAACTCTTTTAGTTCATAAGGCAAGTCGTTTCTTTTAAATAAACAGAGTTTCGATACATGTAGGAGTAATTTTTTTTATGCTCATCTCTTTTGTTATTTTTAAAGCCATCTTTTTTATACCCGGCGTATAACGCGCACCCTTTAGTTTCAATCTTAATTTTTGTGTTCAAAGTGCGCGTTATACGCCGGATTTTACGGTAACTTTCTTCTAGAAGATACATATTTACTTTTAGAAGAAAGAAAGAAGTGCTGTTTTGCAGATTGCATCCTCTAGAAATTTTCAACTTAAATAGCTTTCAGAGATGTTTTTAATTTAATAATTCGGATAAGGACAATGCATTTTTGAGTATTCGGAGATTGTTCTAAAGAGTAAATTGATTTTTTCTCAATTCTCTGTAGATAGATTTTAGTGTAGAGTATCAGAAGCTTCTGCAACGATCATAGGTTTAAAATGCTGGAAGAACAAGTTATTTCAGAAAATATGCAATACCTGAAATGAGTTGCCTTTCTTAAGGAAACTGTTGAGGTAATCAACCAAGATGTAAAAATAATCAACAAGAGCTTGATGCATTGATTAATCTTGTGCAAGTGTTAAATCTATTATGTTTCTTATAATATTTTTGTTTATTAAATCACATCGTCTATGTCAACGTGTTTTTGCTTTGCACAAATTACATGAATGCATAAATAAAGTGAAAAAGAAATTATAAGTATTTTGAGAAATCTGGGATGGGCCCACTCATTTTTTCATTAACATGTCCTTTTGGGTTCTTTGGGTCCAGAATAAATGGCAATTCTTTTCCAACTAACCCGAGAAGTAAAGCGTGAAGGAAAGATGCAAATTAGGAAGCTTTTAAATAACAGAAGTTTAGAGTAAGCAGGGTGGCATTTGGGGAGTCTTATGTTAGTTCGTGTGGCAAGTGTGAAGAGTATTTCAAGAATTTAAGTGAGAGTCAAGAGAAGTTACACGTGACAGAGAGACCTTAGTCAAGGTCTTCAGCTAGGATCAGATAGATTGAGACTTCGCTGAACATTAAGGTTGGAGTGAGCATTTAAATATTCGGATCTGTGTTCGCATTGAAATTGAGCTTAGGCGAGATAGTTATTGTAAGTGGTCCGGGTTGCTTTATTTCGGTATTATATATTGTGTGTTTAACCACGGTAGATTCTCTCACATATCATATTATTATCTAATCTAATATTGGTTTAAGTTAAGATCTTAATAAAGTAATATTAAGATTATGGCAGCTTCTAGTTCTTCGTTTATTCCTACACCTCTAACTCACGCTAATAATGTAGGAGAAGTGCACCTAAGGAGGGTGCCCTTACAAATCAAACTTATATATAGATTGAAAACCCTTAGACCCTCCATACAATAACATGTAATGAATTTAATAATAATATACTTTGACGTAAAGCTTCAATAAGAATTTAATTATAAACCGTACAAATTATCAAGAAAAGTATTTAATTTTGCATATAATTTTATGACATTCCCATAAGGTCACTGCTAATTATTAAACTTGTTCTTAACTTATCACTGTTAAATTAATTATGAAACACATTGCGCAGTACTGATACATTTATATAAGTATATTATATCAGTGTAAATTTGTATTTTATGATGTCAGAATGTATTTTGTTTTGCTTCCTTTCAGTAAGTTATTAATTTTTAGAAAAATAATCTTTTGTTTTCGACTTTTCGATATACTCGCGCCCCTCTTGTAGGGTTACCACACCCCTCTAAGGAGGCGCGCCCCACAGTTTGAGAAACACTGCCTTAGACATCTGTTACATATATATGCAAATTTAGATAATGTTTATCCATGTTTGAGGTATCATAGATTTGTGATATGCTTAGAATTGTTGGAAGTTAATCATATCTTCATAAAACGGAAAATAATAAGCTTATCAACGATTATCCATACGAATTAATATTTCGGTTTAGAGTTTTTTAACCCTCGGTCACTCGCGCCTGTTTTTGCTACCGGCGTTACTAGCGGGGTGTAGAGAACACCCCAAACTTTTAACACGTGTATTTAATTATGAAAATAAAATTAAGTCATTATGATACATATTTATAAAGTACAAGATGTTTTTTGTATTATACAAATAAAATTATTAAATTTATTGCATACAAATGAGACTAACATTAATTTGAACTAAACATACAAAATTTTGATTTTGAAACACAGAATTTTATATTTTTTCGTAAACCAGTATATATAAAACGTATATACCAGTAATAAATATACTTTATAATTAATGAGATAATGATAGAAAGTAGAAAAATCATATTTTAATCATTTTCCAAACATTCAGAGCAGACTGTATACAAATGCTCAACTTCTCGTGGGAGTTCTCAGCCCTCCAGATAAACTTTTGAAGGTCATTACATTCCAATCGTTCGAGAAAGAGGAATTGCATCAGGCCTGAAGGTTCAAATGACCAAAAATGTGCAGCTACAGAAAAAAATCGTGGTTCTGCGCATTCTTTTTAGAATCCTGGGAGGATTTTCTTGGTGATGGGGTGTTTAGAACACCCCGCGCGAGTGATCGCGGGTTAAGAAATATACGTCATTAATCAAAAAATAAATAAATATAGTTTCTTTGTTTTTGCATGGAATTATTGGTTTTATTATGTTACATTTTTAAATTATGTATTCGATCGCTCATATAATATTCTCCCCTTATTTGTTCTCAAGGGAGAGAACAAAAAATAATATAATGTTTATTGAACATATTTAAAAATTTCTGTTCAGCTAAAAGTTTTAAGCCAATAAACGACGTGTATAGCACTTTAAGAAACCATTTTAAGACTGAGAATATTTTGTGTGTAAACGCACACCGCTCAAGTTTAAAGGACATAAAAATAGTTGTATAATGCAGTGATTCTCAAACTTTCAATATTTGCAACCCAATTTTGAAACATAATTTTCATCGCCCTCCTCCATACAATGCACAATGTAATGGATGCAATAATAAAATACCCTGACGCTAAAGCTAAAATACGACTCTTTAACTATAAACCTTACAGATTATCAAGATAAGTACTACATTTTGTATATAGTATTATATTTGTAAGCTGATACTGGTAATTCCTAAACTTATTCTTAATTTAGTGTTGTTAAGTTAATCATCAAATACATTGCGCAGTACTGATACATTTATAAGTGTGAATAAGTTTTTTTTATTATTTCAGAATGTATGCTTTTTTTTCTTTTGCTTCCTTTCACTGAATTATCTCATATATATATTGTTTTAATAATATTTTGTTTTAACTTTACGATATACTCATTCCTCCAAGTAGGTTTATTATGCCCCCCCCTAGGGAAGCGCACCCCACAGTTTGACAAATACTGATATAATGAGTATTTTCATAGTTTCACAACAAGATGACTTGGATATCTTAAAATTTGGTCCGTATTACAATGGCTACAGATATGGATCGATTTTTGAAATCTATGTACTAAGAGGATTTGAAAATACTTTCAGATAACTAATATAGTAAAAAAAGGATAACGTGTAAAACATAATATTATTATGTGTAGTTCTATTAGGTTATTAATATTATTATGTGTAGTTTACAATGCCCATTAATTGTAATATAAACTTTAAAGCTAAAATATTCGTTTGTGTAAAAGTTTCCAAGATTAACATTCACGGAAAATAGGATCTTAGCAAGAATTTAAATGATGTTTATAATATACGTAATATAGGTTTTTAATAAATATATGTAATACTTTAATTGAAACTAATGATGCAATATTCCCACAAGTTTTATTTCTAACGGTAGTGAATCTTATTTTCATCGCATTTTCCTAGAAAAATAAAATAAATTGCCGTTTTTTATCACAACATGAAGGAAAGATCACAGCATATCAAATGATCCGTGTGTTCTTTCTCTTCCTCTAACACAGAAAATGCAAAAATATGGAATTGAGAATTTTTTGAAATTAATATTTCGGAACATTTTTTGTATGAAGAAGGAAAGTATTAGCATTTCCCGACTAAATTAAATGCGGTTTTCACATGATCTCACAAACTTTTTCCTATCAGAACTGCGACTCAAATTCATTCTTTGGAAGGACTAACTTTGAAAAGTATTCGAGGGAAATTTTTTTCTTTGAGCTTTGCATGATCATACTGTTCATCCCTCCCCGCAACTTGAAAGTTAGAAAGAGTTCTTCCAGCTTAATGTCTTTGCATTAGCGTCACTTAAGGCTGGTTTTACATGCTAAGTAACTAATTCAGAAAATAATTAAGCACTTCTTTGAAGAAGTGAACTTACAAAAGGGAATAATTTTGTTCAAGAAGAACTGTGCTGAAAAAAAAAATCTGAATTTGAAGGAAGAGATTCATATCTACATGGATACAAATAAAAAAAGTCGTCGTGATAATATCTTGTTTCCGTGATGTAATCAGAATCTTTATATGAATTATTTATAAAAATATGTACAATTTTTAATGTGAAAATTTATATGAAATAAAAATAAAATGTACTAGTTCGGGTTTCTTTTCACCAAGATTTAAAAAAAAACATGAATTTAAAAATATTAAATCTGAGACTATGTTTGATTTTTAGATTTTACTTTTTATTAAATTTGGAATAATATAAAAAATTAATAGACAAAATCCGATTTCTAAGAGCTTTAATAAATTGCCTAACCGTGGTTAAATTTAAATTCGCATTAACATTTAAGCAAAGCATAACTTTAACTGAAATTTTGTATTCATGATTTCAATTCAAATTCCCCATTAATTATAGGCTGATTAGAAACACTCGTATTTAAAGATTTGTGATATGGAGTGATCATTTAAGATTCAGATTAAAGTTACACTTCAAAAACATGAAAATGCTATAGTTTGCTTTTAATACATGAATATGATATATTATAAATGCATTTATAAATGGACAAATTTAACTCTTTTACACATCACAACTATTTTATATTTAAAATTCTAATTTTGTTAATAGAAAATTTTGAAATTAATTAAATTTTTAAAGAAATGTTTTTAAAGCAAAAAATTGAGTATTATATATATATATATAATAAAATAAAAAAAAGTAATAAATGAGAAAATTGTAATACCTACAAAGCCAAAAAAGAAAGAAATTGGATTCCAAGAAACATAGCAACTGAAGATACTAATATATATATATATATATATATATTAATTTTTAATATTTATAATAATGCTGAGCTCATAATAATTGCCACTGTTTTCATGAAAATAAATAAAATAAAAGTAATAATAAACTTTTTACTAGACAATTTTTCACTTTTTTTATATATAAATAACATATATTATTCAGAACTTTTTTAAGTAAATCATTATGTTCATCACTAACTGATATTACGACAACCAACAAAAATGAAACGCGTAATTCTTATAACTGTATAATTCGTTGCAAAAAAATTATCTCATCTCAAAAATGTGTCAGATCGAAAAACATAATGTGATCCTAAAGTTAAACAGGTAAAAAAAGCAATTTAAGCGTATACATATTTGAAGAGAATGCCATTGTGTATCTCAAATTTAGTTTTCCAATAACAGAAAAGAAAACTTCCTTTTCTATCAGCACCACAGGCAACACGAATAGAAAAAAAATGTTAGATGTGTCGTGGCTACAAATTAGATTGAAAACATGGATCAAGTTTCGAAATAAGCATGCGTATAAAATGATAAATGTAAAGTTCAACTTTAGAGAGGTGTGACAGGACAAATCCCTCAGTAATCTCTCATCATGGTAGAGTGGAACAAAATAATCCTTCTTCAGAATTTGTATGCCGTAAGTTTCCTGATTACTGACATGTGTGTTATGTGTAGAGAAAGCATGTTTTTCGAATTAATATGTCTTTCTTTACTCTACGGGAGATAAACGTAGTAAAAGAAAAAAAAATCTGATCAAATTTTTTTCCTGGCAAAAAAAGATGTTCTTTAGAATATAAAGCAGTAAGAAGAGAGGAAAAAAACACATTTACATAATTACAAATATTGATATCTAATATTGTATGGTTCTTAAGGTATCACTAGAATTTGCAAAATTTTAGTGCCTTTTATTTTACTGTCCCTTTCATAGTTAATAAAATGGGGCTTAAACTTTTACTTAACTTTTTAACTGAAACAGATGAGACAATTTCAGATTTTATTCAAAAATTCCAAGGCCATACTGATCTTAGTATTATCCATCATGTTCTCTGTTCTTTAGAATAGTTTTATATTCACGAAACTACAAAATTGCGGCTCATTATGCAGCCACTTTCTTCGATAATATATGATTCAACTTTGCAGCATTTGTAGGAATATTGTTATTGCGAATTAGTTCTGTGAATAAAATCCCCAAAAAATTATGCTTGAATAAAAATCATTTAAAAATTGATTTAAATATTGGATAATGAACTTATGTCCCCCATTACTAAATATTAATATTGTATAACTGTAAGACAAGGAAATAAGTAAGAACTTCGAGATAATTAAAGGAATAATAAGAGAATATATTTCTTTATAACAGTTTATATCAAGTATCCTTCATTTTTCAGAAAATGTTCTTTTTCAATATTACTATTAGTTCAATCTTTCCTTATACATATATTTATATATACCGTAAAATCCGGAGTATAATACGTGCCTCCGTTTAACGGGTACCTACACTTTCAAGCTACATTTTTTAATTTTGAGGTATATTTGTCGTATAACGCGCACCCTCCTTTTGATGAAGAAACTTGAAATGTTCGTATGTAGTGCTTTTATGTTTTTAAGTCATTTATTCGAGGTATTATCCCCAAAGGCTTTTGAAATATAGTATATGTCTAGAATAGGGGTGTTCAACACGCGGATCGCCTATACGTAAGTTACGGCCCGCCGACTCTTTTAAAAAAAAATTTAAATATCAGATTTTTAAAGTTTTTATTTTTTTATTTTTTTCATTTTGAAATTTATTTAAGGTGAAATATATATATATATATATATACAATGTATTTGCCTGTTACCTGTTCTTGTTTTAAAATAAATCCTTTTTGATAGATAGTAGAAATGCCCTTTAGATTAAAATAGATTTATATTTTATCAAACAGTTACATTTGATTTTCTTATAGTAAATTACTTTTTAAATAAATTTCAATTGCATTATATGCATATCCTTTACTATGGATGGTACATGGTTCTCTGTGTGTGCGACTTTCGTTTCTCCTTCTCCTTTTCTGTTTAGAGTGCCCAAAAAAAAGGCAATCAGAGATGTTTTTTAAAGTTTAAAAAAATTCAGCACGGTAAAGATAAAGAACAATGTATTCTTAATCATTTGCGAATGACACCACTATTAAATTTTACCAATGAGTAACGAAAGACCAATAGGAGCACTGTAATTTTAAAGAAAATGACAACTGTACTATTTTAAACATTATTTGGTCATTGCATTATTATATTATCTATGTTTGTATACATGAAAAATAATGAAAACAATGCTAATAATTCATTCTGTTTTAAATTTGACTCCACTAAATGTTTTTTGGTTTCCAAATCTGATATAAAGATGCATATTTTTATTTGCGGTCCGCGAGATTATAATGTTTTTTCCGAAGTGGCCCGCAAGGTCATTTGGATTGGACGCTCCTGATTTAGGATTACCACTACTGAGGTTCAAAGAGTATGCAATTTCTTTAAAATAGACAGTATTCCAATACATGTCGAAGTCTAATTTTCTTTATGCTCATTACTTTTTTTTTGTATTTAAAACTATCATTTTAATACCCGGTGTATAACGCGCACCCGCAAATTTAGGTCTTATTTTTTGTATTAAAAGTGCGTGTTATACGCCGGATTTTACGGTATATATCTTGTTCAAATTTTAATTCGTTAGCACAATACTTTCTTTTAATCTATTCATGCTCAAATACATTTTTCTAAGCTTGTAGTGGATAGCACTTGATGTTAATACATTTTTTAAAAATATTAATTCATTAACTAAATGTAATTATTTCAATTATTTTCTTTTTTTAAGTTTAAATAGGAAATTATACACATATCATCTTTTTCATTTTGTTATGACTTTTCTCCGAAATTGTGGTATAATTATTTAAAGTCCAGGTTTAAAATTATTTCAAACCCGAGTTCAAAGATATGGCTGATAAAATATATTGCACTTCCTATATAAAATGAAACATTGTTAAATGAAATTCTCATTTTAAAAATATACTTTATACCAATATAATGGAACAATATGTGTTTCTTATTTATTTTATTTTATATTTTCTTTTTCTTAAAATAACTACAAGTTCTTCAACCCTTTCTTCCACTCACATATTTACAAGATAGAATATGGAAATTCTTTTAAACTGAAATGTAAGGAATCAAAAAAAATATGAACCTGAGAAGAAATAGATGGTTGCCAACATGTTTATTGAAAAAGAGCAAAAAGTCTAAAAGCCAATTTAGTTAACAAATGATCTTTTTAATGAATAAGATATCCATAGAGAAATTTGAAAACAATATATTTATTCTTCACACAGCCATTCTGGCATAAACACTATTAACCTTCCGGGGATAAAAAAAAGCACCACCATGTGTGATAGATAAAAGATTTCATAGCTGAATTCACTGAATTATACGGAATATAAAACACTGAAATTATTCAAAGGCATTTCTCCCTACTGATAAAAATATCAGTGTTTTGTCACGTCCATTCCAGCCATCTTTTACAGAACATTTCGATATGGAAAGAGACATGCCTTGGATATGATTTGGAGTATGTCAGTATAAGCATGCTACTTTGAAATTTTCCCATATTTCATCAGGCGCTGCAGTGGGCTACATGTTGTATGTCAGCAGTTTACCAAACATATATATATGTATAATCCCATTCCTTACATGGATGACTTAATATTGCAGGGGTAGGCTAACTTTTCCAGGGTACGCGGATTACTTCTAATTTTTTCAAGGTGTTGCGGTCCACCCAGTGGCGTAGGTATGGTAAACTAAAAAAAGGTCTATAATAATTATTATAACTTATAATTATAATTATATTATTATATTATAAATAATTAATATTATTAATATTATATTATTATCATTATAATATTATTATTATAATATTATTAATATTATAAATATGGAAAATGTACTTACCTACATAACTACAATAAGATAAGCTTACACTTCTTAAGACCACGTTTTAAAAAAAAAAAACCACGATTCAAACATAATAATATTAACCAAAAATATAGTAATATCAAACGATGTATTTGTTACGAAACAATTCAAAATGCATTAAAAAATTTAAAAAATTCATCTAAAAGTGCTTATATTTATAGTCATTAGAAGACTTAGTCTGCTTATACTGTCAATCAATCTTGAGTATTTCGGTACATAATTACTAACTGCTTATGTTCAGGTGGTCAATTCCAAATGTCTTGGCTATCCACCGGTGGACCGCGATCGACTTAATGTCCACCCCTGTTATATTAGATAAACGGATGAACCGGGATTTGATAGGGTAAACAGGTGAACCATGACATAGTGAAACTTGGCGGATAATGAAACATTAAAAGCTATGTAACATGTGGTTTTGCTTATGAAGTTTTTTACTTACCTCAAGTAAAGGGTCCAATGTAAATTACCTTAACAGTTCCCTGAACTTCTCAGTAGCAGCTACAGATGGGAATTTTTGTTCTTTTAGGTGAATTATTTTTAATTATGTTTCTGATTATTTTTAAAGAACACTTCTTTAACTTGCTGTGAATATTCACATGAACATAATACACAACATAATTGTTGCATTCATACACAATATAATTTATTTGTACACATTAATTTTTATAATAATATATATCAACCTTAACATCTCACTTAGAGCAAATTTTGTATTAAAATTGAAAAAGTTTATCGAAATAAATACTGACTGCAAAATATTTAATTTTTCTCTTTTTTTTTTAACTCAGAGTAAATATTGTTTTTTGAGGGCATAAGCGTGTATCTTCAAAAATAGAAAATGGATGCAAACTATTTGCCCATAATTTCATAAACGCAATAATAATACGTTTTTGAATATTTAAAGTCACTTTCTATTCATTAATTGTACAATATAGATTGTTCTTTGCATTTAATATTGCAATTAATTTTACTACTGTTATCTGTTACTGCAGATTTTATCAGTCATTAAATACTGCAGTTAAAATTAATAATCACTACATATATACGCGTGGAAAACGAATTATAAGGGTAGTAAAATAATCAAAGTTATTCCATTTATCAAAAAACACCTATCCAACATTTTATTTAAATTTATCATCGCGATTTAAATGAGAAAGTAATGAATTATAGTGATGTTATTTGATAACTTTTGGCAATGAGATTAACAATAATTATTTTAACTACTCGTGAAATATCTGCAAATAATTCAAATCTAGTTATCCATCTTAATAAATACAGAGGAGGGTGAATACCCAAGGTAAATGGATAGATTTAGAATGGAGCAGCCGAATAGCCTCTTTTGCCAAAACTGTGCTTGGCCACACATAGTAGTTCCCATTCTTTTTATTCATCTCTAAACATGTCGTAAAACATAGAATGCAATTTTAACATTTGTGTTGAGAATGGAATTTAATGAATGCGTACAAATTCATATAAAAAAATAATAACCTCGTGCCAGAAAATACTTGAAGGAATAGCATTCCATAATGTCACTTTTGCAGATTGATGTCCGAACGTTTCTATGATATTGATATTTTTACTTACTATTCTAGGCAATAGTTTTATTTTTTTTTTATTTTTTATTTTTTATAAAACTAATTTTAATGTAACGAATTGATAAAAAAGGAATATATATTTAACCAAAATTTTAAATATATATCATGAAACTGAAAGATTAATTATCAGACAGATTTTCACAATGTCTAATTATTTTAAATGTCAAACATTAGGCTTTATAAATTACATTTATTTTCCATTATTGATAAAAATTTAAACATACTCTGTGTAATATATAGCTTTTATTTCAATTCTTCAAATATCTGTATTAGAGTTTCAAGCCGTAAATTAATTCTAAGCATTATAAATATGAAATTTCAAGAATGTCTTATAACAAAAAAAAAAAAGTCTTACAAATCCCTTAAATCTTGCATGGTTGTTTTATTACTCCAACATTGATAATATTACTATAAATTATGAATTTGTTAACATCGATTTTCTCTCTTTTCCTAATTTATATGAAACTTAAATATAATATACTTATATTAATTAATAATATCTATTTATAGGAAGGAAATGTTATTGAAGCATTTACTTTCAGTACTTGAATATACCTTATATACAACGATATTCTACTTTTGCTTATAAAATTTATGAATATTACTTAAGTTTAATGCATTTTCTGTAAGTATGCTATATCTATAAGAGGAAAACCATGTGAGCATAAAATTAATTTATTGCTCTATTTTTTTTTTTAAATAATTAAAAAATTACCTTAAGAGTAGACGTGAAACAAACACTCTATAACAAAAACAAATATAGTCACTCCAAGAAGGAGTTCGCCGATTATAATTAAATTTCGTATACATGGACATATATTAAGAACAAACACATGCAAATTATTAAAACTTAGTGTTCAATAGAGGGAGCTTCAGCATATCGTAACTGCCATTTTGAAGATGTATATAATGAACAATTCTCAATCTCAAGGTCAAAATTCTCGTTGCATTTCGAACACAATATCTTACACAGGCTGTAACAATACTTTGCCGAAGTATTGGTGTACCTTATGACTTGATGTCAGAGTTTGAAAGTCGTAGTTCAGTTTTATCGAAAGAAGCTGGTTGGAAGAATCTAAGAATTGCTCAAAATCTGGGTCAAAGTGGTTCCACGATTAAACGAAGCTGAAAAGAGTGGGTCAACAACGGTAGATATCTGTATCAGAACGGCAGCGGTGGATCTAGCGATTATCGTAGCATATGTTGCAATACCGAATTCGTCATTATCAACAATCAACCGTGTATCCCACACAAGTGTGTCTAACATTACTCTCCACAGATGACTGAGAGAGTGGAATTAATCTTGCATCAACCATTACGCTGCTTACATCTCCCTCTTGTTCATCCTCAGTTCAGATTGCAATGTTGATTAGCTCGATCAACATCGTACTGCACTGAATGTTTACGTATAGCCTTTAGTGAGGAGCCCGATTTCCAACAGTGTTCTGACAACAACCACAAAAGCATCTGAAGACAGCAAGGGCCGCTTAGATGTTTTGCCTTGAATATCGCAAGCTATTCAGACTCACAACAGCGCATTAGGATCTAGAGTGTCATCTATTTCGGTATCCTGACCCCTTTAGGTAGTCATTTCTGGCACACTCTCAACACAACGATAGGTTAACGACCGATTACTATATCATCACATTCTAAAAGATATTATAACATAAAAATGTTAAAATTATTAAACAATGTAGAACACAATGTAAGTGAACCATCAAACACCAAAGATGATGCACCCATCTTAAAAATTGTCGTATAGGAAGAAAAAATATATAAAATCCGAAAAATTAAATTAAGAATCCATTATATTCACAAATGAATAGCATAAATCATCAAAAACTCAACCAAGAGCATCCTATCAATACTTCAATTTAAGTAGTGGTAATCAAAATTTCTGAGCACTTTTTCATATTTCCTACAGCAATCACCACTCCTATATTGCTCATAACTCCCACTAATGCTATGCTAATCCCAATGATTCATATCCTCACATTATAATTTAAATATTTGGTATTAGATGCAAACCAGATTGGATGCAAAAAAGTTATTTAATTGGTCATGAAAGTTAGATTGGCCATAAATAATTTTAAAGTGCAGTCGTGTAAATATTGTTCTATGTGTAAACAAGAATGTAACCTGTGTGTGGAATGCATATATTTTTCACAACTGGACCGTTAACAAGCTGACTGTGTTGAGCTAATGTTGTGTGGTGGATTTGTGCATTTCCTAAATCCCATCGTAGAACTATTCTCAAAATTCCCTATTTTATGAGTTTAAAAAGATTTTCAAGAAATGTTTTTGATCTATGTGTTCTCAAAAAGTTGATGGGAAAATCTCTCTGTATGCAACAAAATATAAACTCCTGGATGTTCTTGAACTTATCAATATTATGTGTAGTTAAATTATTATTTCTCATCAAAAAATTGTAAATTATATTTCTAAATATTGATATATGTAATCAATTATTGAAGTTAAGTATCTGTATAACATTAAAGTGTTAAATTCTTCCGTTTTATCATAAATATTGCTATACAGTTTGTTGTCACTAGTATTTAAATCTAAATCTAAAAATTCAACTTTGTTCGAGTTAAAATTTGTATTAATTTTAGGTATTCTAATTGTAATTAGGTATTTCAGGTAATTAGG
>BMAV01014689.1:51132-67381 GCA_019973955.1 Trichonephila inaurata madagascariensis | reverse complement strand
CTATAAGAGAGGGTAGATTCATCGGTTTTAATATAACCACTCAGAGAGGATTGAATGTACTTGGAACAGCTGAATATCATAACTCCTTGCTATGAGAAGGAACAAGTTTTCATTTTATTCGAATTTTCGAATGTTCGAAAAAGATATGAAAATCTTTAACCTTTGTATTGAATGTTTGTAAACCTGATCTAACTCGTATTGAATTCCTTCATTGCTTAAGGAATTTTGTGGAGAATTCATGGTTGAATTTTCCGTCAACTACTTTTTAGCTTTGTTTTTCAGAAGTCGTTCGACGTATGTTCTAAATATTTTCGTAGATGTTTTATTACATTCGACATAAAAATTTGATTCCATTTTTGAAATAAATTTGACAAAGACTGCTTTTTTTCTCAAGTGTTATTTTATTTGCGATTTTAAGGTATTGATGAGTTAGTTTATATTTTTTATCTGTGATCATTTTTATCGAGTATTGTATCCTTACTTGTGAATGGAAATTTTCAGATGCTTTACTCCCTTCGTCCCAAAATAGTTACTATATTTATATAACAAGCCTCAATTGGCACTGAATTATCCTAGGATCACAAAAGAATATTTAAAAAAATGAATAGAATTTGCAAATACAATGACAAACTCCAAATAGTCAGGATTTAAATGTATTTGATCTCGGATTTTTTAGCGCAATGCAATCGTTGCAACATCTGATGCCCACAAAGAATATCAACAACTTAATTAATCCTGTTAAGTCTCGTTTCAAAATATAGAAACGCTTGACAGTGTATTTTTATCTTTATAAACATGAATGGAAAACATTAGGTGGGGCAACTCGTACAAACTAACCCATCTCAATAAAGAAACACTTCTTCGTCAAAATCTTCTTCCGCCAAACCTGGCATGAAATCCCGAATCTATATTGTGTGTAAGAAATTCTTTAAATATCAATTACAATTGTTTTATTTACATTAAAATTAACCCAAATTGTTACTTTAATTCTCATTAGTTACTTTCCATTAATGTAGCACTTATTGGGACAAATGTTTCGAAGCAAATTTACAGGATTTTCAAGCTGTTAAATCACGCCCCATTCCTTAAGAACTCTACTACTGGTATACGAGAAAGATAATATTTTTCCTAATGAATTCATGATTCTTTAGCTAAAAGTTAGTTTTATGGGATTCATTGATGAAGAATCCTTTCAAAATGAGGCTTTGTTTAAGAGTGTGAGGATCCTGGGTTTTAAAACCAATTTGGTGCCGATTTAAGGAGGAAAGAGAATGCTTGCTAAATAAATGCTTCTAATTAATAGCATAACACGCTGAAATCTCTGAAAAATCTTTACACAAAATCAGAAAATCATCAATAACAATAGTCATACAAAGTATACAAATCTACTAACTAATTTGGGACACAGGGATTTATGATCAGGGATATAAATCATCAATATCGATAATCATACAAAGTATTCATGTATATTAACTAATTTTGAAACTAAATTGCTGTTTTAATTTTCACAGAAAATACTTAATAAATCTGTTGGAATTGTACAAATTAAATTTATTTTGATTTTCTATTTTTTTGTTCATATGGTTCTTCAAGTGATATGCCAATATGCCAATTCTTTTAGTTTTGTCTGAAATCCTTTTTGTTATATTTAATGATATAAAATGAAAAGAATTACAGCAAAGTGAACAATGACAAGTCAATAAAAGTCTTTATGTTGAAAAGTATTACTTACTGCTTAGAACATTTGTTTCTGTAACCCAAATTGTATCCACAGAAACATGCAATTAAGCAAAAATATGAAAGGAGCAGAAAATTTTAAAACTTTTGAAATGAATTAAAGATTAAAAGAGACAAAGAATACATACTAAGCTTTTTAATAAACGGGGGGTTTTGTAATTTACCAGTAGAAATTTGAATAACAGTAATAATCAAATACCATTGATTACTTCTGTTAGAAAAAACTAATCGTTTTAAATGACTTTATTTTTCTCTGCACCTATTCACTGTGGTGTGTGTGTGATTTCTGTCGCTACCAACATAAAGATCTCATAAATAAGAAGTAATATATGCTTCTCAAAAGCAAGTGAATTGTTCCAGTACTCAATTTGAAGGGAATACGCCCGCCTTTAAAATGCTCAAAATTCTAAAAAAAAAACACGATTTGAAGCAGAAAGATAAGAAATCTCCAAACAGGACTTGAGGGGAAAGTGAAATGGAATAAATCGTCAAAGAATCGTAAGATTGAAATGAGAGATAAAATGCCTACAAAGATGTCCGATAACACTGAAAACTATATTCTGAGGGAATTTCATTTGTTTTTCATTCTTCTTCGGGTGTTCGAAATTAAAATGCCAGACCATTCTTCTCCAAATGAGCGAACGTTGAAAACTTAAGAAAAACAATTAATTTGGTCTTTCCATACTTTTCCCGTAAATGTCTTCAACGTCATCTTCTGCTTAGCGATAATAAATGCAATATTATGGATCATGATTTTACCCAGAGGATCGAAGACTATTACTAATACTTTTCTAACCATGTCAAAAATAATTTCGTACTTAATAATCATTAGGAAGCGAAACGCTATTGTACGAATAATAGACAAATTTAATAAACTACTTAACGCTATGGGGTCACAGTACAACTTCAGGTTGGAAAAACGAATCTATGCATTTTGTTTCATTTTTATTCAAATTTTATATGGCGTTTGGAGCATAATGTTCAGTATGGATTCCCTCAGGAGTCATGAATTTCGCAAAGAATTCTTCAAAAAATTTAAATTTCCGCCACAGTTGTCATCCTTTTGTTCCGTGGTTTTATTAATGTCTGAAGTTTTGTTTAATTTCATAATAATATTATCCTTTTCTGCCTTTGCCATCTATTACAGTCTTATCTGCAAAGTCATCCGATTGCTGTTTGGCTATTTAATCGATCGCTTTCATCGTCAATTTTTAATCAAGGAAAGTAGGAATTTACTTATTAGCTACGGAGAGATTGCAAAAAGCATGAGAAACATAGATAAAGATCTTTCGTTGTCTACTTCAGCAATAATTATTGTCAATATGGTTGGATTATTTTGGGGAGGATACAGATTAGCATTTCGGAATTATATGAGTCCTGAATACATGGTTGCCATCGTTTTTTCTGCCAGCTGGTACTTGATGTTTTAACTACTAATAATGATCTCAGCATGCACGACGAACGAAATGGCGGAAAAAGTCAAAAGTTCTCTACTGTGCATGAAGTACAGATTTCCTCCTGATCTCAGAGAAACGAAGTTAAAAGAAGTTTGTTCGAAGAAGAGTAACCTAACTTTATGGAAGATTTATGTCCTGGATAGATCTCTGCTTATTACTAGCTTTGGTACATTGCTAACGTATGGAATTTTGATAGGTACTTTAGGTGAAGAGAATTGAATAAAAATAAAAGATTAAA
This sequence comes from Trichonephila inaurata madagascariensis, assembly GCA_019973955.1. Classification (NCBI taxonomy): domain Eukaryota; kingdom Metazoa; phylum Arthropoda; class Arachnida; order Araneae; family Nephilidae; genus Trichonephila; species Trichonephila inaurata. The sequence continues at coordinate 63,949 of BMAV01014689.1, read as the reverse complement.
GAAAAGACTTTTAATCAAACCCTTGTCTGCATGGCAAGACACGAACATTCCTATTGCATTAATCATTTTGAAGGAGAAACAATTCTGCCTTTTTTAACTTCTTTCTTAGGAACATAAATATTTAAAAAATTCGTTCTAAAGTGAAAAGCTGGCAGAGGTAAAAACGTAAAAATTTTAGTAGTTTTCTGTTTAATATCTACAAAATTTAGATGAAAAAAATTCTGTATTTTAATTGGAACTTGATGTTTAATTTATAATCGAACTATTTTCGTTGGACAACTTTGAAACCGAAAAAAGATACACATGTATGGTCAAAATGCATACCTTGCACATATCCTTATGTACAAAAGAAATTAAAGATGTTTTTAATTATTATGAACTCATATTTTTGTATTCCGCATTGCTTTCTTACATATAAAACATAGAATTAATCAATGAGTGTAAGTGTGTAAGTTAGTATCTTTGTTCATTCCCGCTTCCACCGATAATGAGTTCCATTTAAAATTAATTTTTTACCAATGATACACATTTCTTCTAAAGTTCTTTTTTTAGGTAAAAACTTATGTAAAAGTTAAATACTTTTTTATAATTATGTTGACATTAATATCTCATATGTAGTAAGGAATTAAGTACCATAAAATCTGGCTTATAAGGCGCACCTATACTTTCAAGCTGCAATTTTTAGTTTTGAGATATATTCGTTGTATAACGCACACCCCCTTTTTTGGGAAGAAACATAAAATGTATGTGCGCAATGTTCTTATGTTTTAAAGTCAGTCATTCGAGATATAATTCCAAGTTTTAGAAAAGAAGAGTATACTGTTTTTTAGAATTGCAACCCTTTAAGTTCATAAGGAATGGCATTTCTTTTAAAGAAACATTATTTCGACGTGTGTAATTTCTTTCTATGATCATCTTTTTTTTTTATTTTTAAAGCTCTCATTTTTATATCCGGCATATAATGCGCACCCTTAAATTTTGCTCTTATTTTTTATGTTAAAAATGCACGTTATACACCGAATTTTACGGTACTTAAGACTTAATAGCTTGAAGACTAAACTTATAAGATCAGGTTATTCACACACTTAAATAATTTTGAAACCTGCATGTTCGTCATGAAACTTCAAAGTTTATTTGTTCTAATTTATTTGTCTTCATAAGGCATTCTGAATTCAAAAGATTTTTATACTGCAATAAATGTAAATTAATCGCGAATTTAAAAAAAAAGTTTTTCCTACCGAATTATTTTCTTAAAAATCTGTTATATAGACACTGATAAATTAAAAAACTAAGCAGAATAACCGCCTTAAGATTTATTTTATAATAAAGCTAACACCTAGATTTAAAATTACTTATACATAAAGATGACAACAAAACAATATAGCTGGGAAATACTTTGGATATTCCAAAATGTCAGTCATCAGATATAAGCAATTAAATATTACGATACATTTGAATGAATTCCATTGAAATTAAATAATGAATAAAGATTTATTTTATTATAATTTTTATTGTATTTTAAGCAATGCAAATGTCTTTGGTGACAGATCTCGTAATTTTAATGCTCGGGCGAGGACGACACCCAAACCGGCATTCCGCACTCTTCAAACTTCCACTTCCCTCCTATGTGAAGACTTTGAGCCACGGCAATTTAGCGTACATCAGCCTCTCTACATGTCGACTCTTCGGGCACCAAGACTCGAACTTACGACTAGCCAGCCACGAATTCCCAAACATGGCCACTCGGAAATAAAGCTGCATTAAAAATAGACATATAGTTTGTATTTATCAAAGAAATAAATTAAAGAAACCTGCATATACGCAAGTAATATTAAAAAAAAATTCTTACGTCAATTCCTACTTAGGTCAACAAAGAAAATTGTATTTTAGTTATTTTTTATTAAATAATTACTGTCAACATAAATATGTATATACATATGACAGAATCACAGTGTTAAGAGGCAAAATAAAAAGCTATTTTCCTTACAATTTTCCATTTTCCTTTCTATATAGGGTGTTTAGGGATTTCAATACCGGTATTTTTTTAGTCATTTGCACAGTTTCGTAATACCGTTATTCATAAGTTTTCATACCGTTTTTTCATTATTTACTAGAATTTTTTAAAATTGTCTCCACTGAATGTTCAGCGATCGCCAACATAGCAAAATAGTACACGTTTTGGTTACAAATTATGTCTCCCCAAAGGGTGAAATTAATTAGACTTTGAACATAAAGTTGCATCGTACAATGAAGAGAAGTGATAAAATATGTGAATCATCCAAGGAGGCGGTCCAAAACTAACTTATTACAGCTCAAAGTGATACTGAACACAAGCAGGATTTGTTAGTCTGATATTCGTATCTGCAAAAAAAAAGGTTGTAGTCGTGAAATTGGTGAATTTGTTATTCACATTGTATTTGTATATCATACTTTAAGGAACAAAATATTTTTCAGATTCATTATATATATATTCAGAAATAATAACCCATAATAATGAATAAGATTTAAGATCACATTTCAAAATTTTGTTATGGTACCACAGACTGAATAGTGATATTTACACTTTTTTGTGATTTAAATAAAGATTTTCCTTTACTTCTTTTTGTTGATCTTTGTATACTGTTATAATTTAAAGGTTGCAAATTATTTTTTTTAATATTCACATTCTTTAATACAACTGGCAAATAAAACAAAGAAACTCCTGTGTATTCTTTCTTTTTCTAAAATTTCTACTACCGGTATTAAAACCGGTATCCCGGTATTAAAATCTAAAAAATACCAAATACCGGTATTGATCTTTTGATCCGATATTGCAATCCCTAATGATGTCGGACTACTATTTTTGTTTGTTATTATTTATTCATTAATTGAATTTAATTATTCCAATAAAATAGTATATTAAAATTAAATCACATTTTCTGAAATTAGATTATCCCAGGTCAAATTTGAACCCACGACCTTTGGATTAGAAGTCCAAAGTGCTATCCATTGCGCTACAGGGTCGCAACGAACGATTTTCCCTTTCATATATGATGTTGAGCTATTATTTTTTTGTTACTGTTTATTCATTAATTAAATAGAATTAATGAATTAATATTTGAAAAAACTGAATTAACATTAAGTGTCATCCATTAAAAGTTTAAAAAAATGTATTTGAGCTTGAGTGGATGAATAAAAAAAGTATTTTAATAACGATTAAAAATCTGAACAAGATATATATACACTACTGTCCATTAAAATTGCTACACCAAGAAGGTGAAGTGCAACAGACTTAAAATTTAAACGTCAGGAAGAAGGTGCTGTTTTATGCAAATGATTAGCTTTTCAGCGCATTCAGACAAATCAGATGCTCTTAGCTACACCTACAATGTGTTTAAATGAGGAATTTGTTCAGCCAGCTTCTCATACAGGAAATGTATTTGAGCGTTCTTATCTGGAGAAAAGTTGTTGTGATGCCTCATGTAATAAGCAAAAATGCTTACTGGCACGTTTCTGACTTTGATAATGTTCGAATTGTAGCGTACCGGAATTGTGGTTTATCGTATCACAATATTGCTGCTCGCGGAGGTCGAGATCTGTTATTTCTAGAAAAATATACTTGTCCAATAAATATCATTTTGTTATCTACATTTCTTCCAGGTGTAGCAATTTTAATGGCCAGTAGTATATATATATATATATATATATATATACATCTTGTTCAAATTTAAGAAATTATCAGAGAAAATAAAAAACTGTAAATAAATTGTAAGGATTAAAATAACTTAGAATATTAATAGTTTATTATAAATTTATCATTTTTCTTATATAGATATAGTTACCTCCATATTCCATTATTAGATAAAATGATTTATACTCATAGTTTTATTTTAAACATAGAATTTTTTTTTAAATTCATATATAATACTAGTGTCCCTAAAGTAATGTATACACCCTTTTTAATTTTTATTTCTATTATTTTCATACTTTTGTTAAATGCTACTATTCAGCCATTCCCATGCTTTGAATTTGCATTTGGGTCCAGAATTTGGAAATAATTTGTTTATTGTACTCAGGTTTAGCACGGGCAATTCATTTTTGAATGTAATTCTTAAGTAAGTTACCTTTCTTGTAATTCTCAGTATTATTAACAAAAAGGGGCAAGGTTGGCTGGCCAAAGAAATATGTTCAACTCCACTTTTATCTAAATTATTTTAAATATAAGAGCTGTCCTAAGAGCTGTCAGCAATGTTTATAATTCTGTAGTATCCAAATTTTTATATTTTAAACTCTGTTTTACATATATTTTTAATTTCTCATATATCCCTTCTAAAATCTTATGTCTAATTATCTTGCAATTTCAGTTTTTTTCAGTTTTCATTATTATTTATTCATGTCTCTTTAGTAGAGAATTTTGACAATGCATATATATACATATATAAAGATATGTAAGAAGAGTTTGAACTAATAGCATTAGTTGAATAAAAGGAAAGTTTACTAACTTTAACTGTGAATAAGGAATTATGTGGTAAGAAAAAACAAAAAGGAATGGAACATCTTTAATTGCTCCAAGAATTCTTTTTCGAAAAGCCTTATATCAAGAAATACTCGAGAGTACATGTAATTAAACATAGAAAAATAGAACAAAAGTATACAAACCATTTTCTAACTACTATGCTAAATACATGTATGAATTCTTCCTAAATCGGTATCGCACAAGTCATACGAGAAGCGGAAGAACTGAAGTGTTGAAATGGAAAACACAATTTTATCTTTTCAGTAACTTCCCTTTCATTAATTTTAGCTACCTATTAAAATAGTATAATGTGATAATTTTGAGGATTTTATTGGCAATAATTCAAAGATAGAGTAATGTATGTTAAGATTTATACTACTCGGTATATTTTTTTTTTTTAAATTTCAATTTACTTTTTCAGAAATTAAGCAATAAAATAATCAACAATAAAGTATATAAATGTTGTCTTAAGGAATCATGGGCGAATGTGAGTTTTAATAATGAAAGAACCAGTTACAGCTTAACTGGAACCAAACATTAGTTTAATGATTAATAAGATTAAAAAATACATGCAAAATGACTCACGTGCATAGTAAAAGATTAGATTTTAAACACTATAATAATTAAAATTCTAAATTTGCAAATAAAAGTAAGTAGATTTCGGTGTGTGGGGGTGTTTCTCTTAGCGGTCAGTAAAGGTTATAAAACAGATTAATGAAACAATGTAACACATGATGATATTCAAACACTGGATAATCAGTTAGTACGTGACGGGTGGTGTGAACGATATGGAATGAAGGAAAATCGGAATGATATTCAATTGATATTATTCCAGACAGATATAACGGATATCTGTGACTAAAAGGGTGTTAGTTTCAGGTTTTTGAAAGATTATAATTTATTATTTTGAATATTTGATGAAAGGGTTATATAATAACAACTATATTGAACTCACGTTTCTGAACGCTCATTTTCAGTACGCGTTTCCAAAAAAGCGCGCCTTGAAAAAACGAAAAAAAACAACAACAAAAAAAAACAGCAACACTAGAGGAAAATTTAAAAGGCAAAAACTCAACGGTTTAAGGATTAAATGTGAGCCAGCTCTTTCAAAAACACTTTTAGAGAAGCATTTGATGCATAATAATATATTGGTGCCTTCTTAATCGCTATGAACAGAAAATGTTTGGATCATCTGTGTGAACACATCCTTAATATGAAATTCAAAGAAATTTCGAGTCTACAGCAAAGAAATTTTCAAATGTGAGTTAGTATTTCTTAAAAAGATTTTTAACAAAATGGTTAATTAATTACGATTAAGAAGTGTATGTACAGTTTAGTTTTATGATTTTGAAAGAGCTTTCCTTCTATTTTATTTTAAGGACAATAGCTTTTTAAATTAGCAAAGAATGCGCAAAGTTATATATTATTATTATTTTTTTTTTTTGAATTGAGAATTTAAAGAAATAATATCACTGCGTCAAAAATTCAAAGAGATCAAACAACGTTAAAAGGAATTTCAGATGTAAATGATGTCAAATATTCTGTAACCACTCTCTTTCTTGCGCGACATAAGTTTTTAAAGTTTATTTGGAATTAAATCTTGGAAGGAGGGATGGGGGCCTCTTTTGACAGATTAGTGCAAGTAGGGCGAGTTATTCAAGGAGAGAATAGAATGAACTTTCATTGTAAACCAATTGTACTTTTTTTGTTGTTGTTGTTGTTTTTTTTTTTTTAATTTTCAGCTTCTTTGTTATGGTAAAAACAACAACAACAAAAATTATTGTTTTGAATCTTAGTTAACGTGTATAACGTAATATTCCTACATTATAATTTTATTCTTCCAATGTTCTCTCCGAGAAAAATTCTAAAAGTCCTTCTGTTGGCATGGCGAGGTAGTGTGCAGAGAGGGGCCCCTCAGGTGTCGCCCTCGTCACTTGACAGAGGTTCAAAATTACAAGGTTCATCACCAATAGCCTTCAAGTTGCTTTATAGTGTGGAGTTAATATAACCCTATCTCACTATCACTTACTTAAAAAATTCTATTAAATTTTGTTGCTGTAAGCATAATATTAAGCACAAAAAAAACGCACATTAATAAACTGTTACATTTCGAAGTATCTGACTACGTTCGAACTCGTAATTTTTAAAAGGCGTATAAATGAATGTTCTTTGTTTTTAAAACTTAGTGTCACTTGAATTAGAATATATAACTACTTTAAAAATATCATTACGTTAAAAAATTATTTAAATATAATATTTTGGCCAAAAATGAAGTAAAATATGACATACTTTAAGACATTCACCTTTAATAGAAATTCCTCAACAATAATTGCATTTTGCACATACATCACTTAAATTTCTGTACAAGCAGTGCATAATGATTTTTTGAAATATATAATTCAGAAGTGGATTTATATTCGTATTTTAGTACATCAGAACAGAAAAAGTTTTATAAAAACTCCTATTTCTTCCCATTGAAGTAGTTCTAAAAACAATACGAATTTTTTTTTAAATTCTTAGTTTAAATTCTGTAGAGAAGTCTTTTGCATATATACACACACAGTAGTTTATTATTACAGAAGCATTTTCCATAAAAACCAGTAATGTTTTAAAAATTTCATTTCTTTATTTCTTTTTCCAAAACAATTGCTTTTAAATAATTTTTTATCATCATAATATTCTTAAAACAATTTTATATGTATATCCTAATTCAACTACAATTTTCCTATTCACACTAAATATCAAAAAATTATTCGTGTATACGCTTTTGTGTATAATGCTCATGCTTATGCCAAATTGTTTAAACATGAATCAAATAAAAAAAGACAAACAAGTTGTTTTTCCAAAAAGGAACAGGCGTTATATCAACAAGTCTTTGTATTTATTATATCTAAGTAATATTTATTTTTAAAAAAACACTTGTTTTACCTTCGTTTTTAGTTATAACACTTATATTGCTGAGAAAAGACAACACAGACAGAAGAAAGTATAAGGAATAGAAAAAATAAAGAAACAAAAAAGAAAATGAGAATATATTGAAGGAAGCCATTATAAGAAAATATAGAAATAATAATTTTTACTCCACGTAAATAATATAATTCCGCACCTTGAACTTTTATCGTATAGTTTTTGTTTTGCTTGTAAATTAATTCAATTGCAGACGTATCAGAAACATCCTTGAAAAAATCGCTAGATTATTGTTTTTCAAACAAAAGTCTTCAGAAGAAAACCAAACAACGTTACATCTGAGAAAATATTTCCATTCCTTACTCATATAACGATCAAGATTGTTTCTCGAAAAGGTTAGACCATATGCTTTTGTAAGAAAAGTATTATTTAAGAAAAAAAGAGTCAGAGAGAGAATTTCGCAATGGCATGATGCAATTCAAAAATAAGGAATAAGGGTTAGTTTTAAAATAAAAAAAAATAATTTTAATTCAATTATTTCTCAGACTTCAAAAGCTAGTTTCCTTTTGTTTTCAGTCATAGTTTGTCTGTCCTAAAGTGCCAAGCATTATTCCATACGTTAAAAGAGTACCAAGGGTGCAAATCACAAGTGATCTGTCCATCACAAAAATCTTCCATAAAGTCAAACCATTACCTTGTAACAATGTCTTCTTGAAAAAATTGATATTTTGCTCTTTTCCCACAGATTTACGTGGTAAGCACTGCATAAGAACTCTGACTTCATTTGCAAGTTCGTTTGAAGCAGAGCCTGAAATCATTAACACTAATAGAAGAACCAGGTAAAAAGTTCCAGAAAGTGTGAAAAGAAGGTGTGAAATTGCTGCATTTTTATAGAATGCTATTCTGTAAAGATCCCAAAACAAGCCAGATGCGCTGATGAGAATTGTGAGAAACGCCAGAAATGAAAATTCGTAATCTATGTCATTTAACTTCTTCATGATACCTTCGTAAATGTTGAGCAACTTTTTAAATTCATTCGATGATTCAAATCCATGTATTTGAATAAGCAAACAATTAAAAATATCTCGAATAAAACTGCAGGTGAGACTATAATAAGTAACGAAAACGGATAAAGCAATGATAACTATGACGTAAGAGAGTGATTCAACTACTGAAAGGAATGAAACAGTGGCCATAGCAAGGGCACCTGTTTCCTGACATAATTTGAACACCATGTTTCGAAACTTCCTAAGATTACTTGGCATTCCATGTAAAAAAATGAGCCGACAAATTAGAAAAACTTTTGCATAAACTAAAACTCCTGTAAAAAAACATTTCTTTTCTTTACAAATACAATTTGGTAATTGCTTATATATGTAACCAATATCTTTTGAGATCCGCAACATTGTATGTCGCTTTCTATAAATACATGTGTAGAATGTGGTGAACAAAAGCGATTGGAAAACACGAATTAAATCAACCTAAATATCTCTTAAAAACATAATCGGTACTACTGCGAATAAATTCCTGGAGTACATAGTACCGAAAACGAAATATTTTAAACAGTTTTCGAAAAAATGAACTATTCTTTCCTTAATACTTTTTGTTTTATGATCTTGAAAATCTTTATTTGTTTTGTTTTTGGCATTTTCTGCCACATTGATTCCAAACAAACGCAGGAGTCCGAACAACAAAAGATATTTCCTCAACATAGAATAATCAGAAGAATTCTGATCTCTGAATTTGTAGTGTCCTTCATTTCGATGATTCTTTGTTGAAACACTTTTTCTTAATTTTTTTACTTGGAGCAATTGTTTGAATTTTGTATCTTTATTCATTGAAGCTGTCTTACTTTTTTTAGTAAACATTTTTTGTTAATGAAAAATGCTTTTAATCACAATTAAGGCGTTTAATTTAGTTCAACACATTCGAACTATATATTCGTTGGCACAGTTTCGAGAACTGTATTCTTTACTTGTATTGCATACTCAATTATTCTATTTAGAAAAAGAAAATACCGAGTCCACTCAAATTAATGTCCACTTATGTAAAGTTTTTAGATTTAGGAATAATGAATTCACATTTTTAGATTTAGGAATAATGAATTCACAATATTACTTTAAACCAATACTTTGTCTACCGCAAACTAAAGCCTTTGTTAGATTATAACAAAGACTTTAACAAGCTATTTGGAAGCATAGAGAGAGAAACAATTTCTGTACTCTAAAAATAACATTAATATCTCATTTATTGCTTAAAAGGGTACTTTGTTAAAATCTTTTCTATTTGAACTATGTAGGTAATTTACATTACTTTTACATTTTAAATCCCTTGTTATACAGCACATTGAAACGCATCGATATTAAGTCCTGCTCATTTTAAATGTTGTATAACTAAGCACAAAAGAAAATATTTGTAAAATAATCATTACTTCTAATAGCTTATGTAAAATATGAAAAATGAAATTTAATTGCTGTGAGTTCTTTGTATTTCTTAAAAGCTTTTGTAATCTGAAAAAAAATATTGTTACTTTATATTCGAAATGATTTTTTATTAGTATGGTTATTTTAACTATCATAAAATAAAATAAATATATCCAAGGTTTTTTTCTGTAATTCTTCTTTTTCAATTCTCACGTCATCTCTTGTGATTCAAATAAAAATTACAACATTTTGATTTGAGCATATTCACTTAATTACCATGGCAGCACAAAAAAACATTAGAATCTAAACCAAAACCATTAGTAATTTATAAAATTATCCGACCTTTTAGAGAGAATTCATAACATATTCTGAGTTATATATATACATTTCACAAAAAACTTATTACTTTTTATAATGATAATTGTATATTACAATTATCTGTTCAGATCCTTCACACATGAAACGAATTATTCTGTTTGAAACAGAGATAGCTTTTATTTCAAACTAATGGTTAAATTCATGTGATATCATTGCCACATAATATCGACAGTCACGTTTTTAAAACCAATTAATTTATAAACTCATGCGACGTCATAAGCACACAATTAAAGCAATCACGTGTTTCCAGACCAATCAGTTCATGTGCTTTGTTGTTGCCAACGTTTGTCTTTTGCGGAAACTTTCTTTTATAAAGTACATATTTGTCAACAATAAGTATGCACATAAATAAATAGAATGCACTCAATTAAAAAATATATAGTACCTATTTTTTTATTTTGAAAAACTTTTGATGAATTTTAACATTTAAACATCTATACCCAATTATTAAATTTAAAGTGCAAGTTTAATGCCACTTTGTTTTGAATTCAATGGAAAATACGGAATTGCATTGATAATGTGACCGACATGAATTTAGTCCTTTGTGTGTGTGCTATCTTTTTTTAAAATATTATTTCATTTTGGTGCGTAACAAACCAGTCACTCTTACTTTGGTTCCAAGTTTGGACTGTAACGTAGAACACCTCCTCGTGGAGCACCCTGAATGTTCAACATCTCATAAAGCATCCCGGAGATTTTTTCTTTTTTTCATACATAATATCGGAATGTAGGTTGCTTAACTTAGCTTAGGAATGTAGGTAGAATTGGAATGTACTACTAGATAGGATTGTAGATAGCTTAGCTTAGGACAATGAAAGCTGAGCTGAAAACTAGATAAATTTAATTTAAGATGGATGTCTTCACTTTTACGGAAGTGGGTATTCATGAGATCATCTTGTGGAATGGATATTTATTTACTCAAAAGCATTACAATATTTAATCTGGAGAAAACTAAGCAGATTGCAGGTAGTATATTGTTTGGAATTGAAATTATTTAGTTGGAAAGCTTTCAATCGTTTAAAATATTGAAAGAGATGAAGACAGGTCAGAAGTTTAATGTCTGATACTACGGTAAATACCTTTTTGAGTGTAATCTATACATAGTTCCCCCGAAAGTAAACTAGATTTCGATTTCATTGGAACTGGAAATAAGATAATATATTGTTAAGGGATTTTAAGGCGCATTCTCCTGAATGGCTTACAGAGATTTTGCTGCAGGAAGAAATTTAGACCATTTTTTTAAAACTCAAGCGAGCTTTAGATGATATATAAGGGCGCATACGCCATGACATCTCCACTACAACGGTTCCCTTACTAATCCTGTTTCAGTTTTCATTTAATCTAACTTGGCTGAAGTTTCAACGAGATATGTTTCGGAAGATACAAATTTTCGATATCGTAGAATCCTGTAGCAGATATCAATGTTACCGACAATGTCAAAATGTGTAAACTGATGGAGTGTATACTAAAGGAAAAACTGACATACTTTTTTGGTACAAGTTGCCTGCTTTTTCCGCTTAGACTGGCTTCTGAAAACTATACTCAACACATGAACAAGCAGTAATTTTGTCTCAAGCAATTAAATTGTTGGAAATAATCCTTCAGCCTGATTTTGCCTCTATATTTTATGTGTCTTGGAATTTCCACTAGGCGAAGAATAGGCAGATCATGAAGCTATTTAATCATGCGGCTATCGCAACTAATTTACATAAGAAAAAAAGCTTTGTATTAAGTTTATTTCTCTCATAGAATCACTTTTTAACTTAAAATATAAATGCAACTGATTTGCTTATTCAAGAGATTGATGGATTATTATTATGATTTTTTTAAGATGTTAGCATGATTGAATGTTGGATTGATATGTTTAGGTTTAGGAATTTAACAGTTTGTTTTAATGTTAATAAATTTAATGTTTAAAGTTTTTCACACTTTGATTTAAGGTATCCGAATACGTTCGAAACCGTGATTTAGCAAAAGCGTATAAATGGATAATATTTATGGTATTTAGTATCACTTAGATTAGAAAATGTATATAAAATTGTTTTAAGAATAGTATTACAATAAAAAATTACTGCCTCAAGTTGTTTTTTTTTTTGCTTTTATGTGGACAATTAGAAGTGGAAAATATCTGCACAAAATTTCTTCCCATAGAAGATCCCTGTTACAAAATCCGTCGCCAATAGGTGCCAGTTAGGAATCGCAATATCGAACCAAAGTTCAATACTGGTATTCGGTATTTTTTAGATCTTAATAGCGGGATACCGATTTTAATACCAGTAGTAGAAATTTTAGAAAAAAAAAAGAAAGTTGTTTCTTTGTTTTATACTTGCCAGTTTTATTAGACAGTATAAATATCATAAAAAATAATTTGTAACTTATAAATTATAAGAGTATACATAAAGAATCACAAAAAAAGTAATGGAACATCTTATTTATTTAAATAAATAAAAAGTGTAAATATCACTGTTCAGTCTGTGGTACTATTACAAATTTACGGAATGTGATCTTAAAAACACATAATGCATCAATTGCACTGTCATTAAGCTTGAAACGTAAATTTTTGTGCAATATATATATATATATATATATATATATATATAATTTCATCCAAATT
>BMAV01014689.1:9825-34145 GCA_019973955.1 Trichonephila inaurata madagascariensis | reverse complement strand
TTTGAATCAATGCCGAGACGTGTGGCAGCGGTGATCTCCAACAATGGCGGCTACTCTGGCTATTGATTCTGGCAGGAACCACACTTCACAGAAGTCTATAAATTTAATCCTTTGATACTTGGTCAACATGTTACCTACAAAATAAATTTTGTTGTGCTATCTCTTGTCTTTCTTTTTGTTGCATTTACGGTGGCCAGCAGTGTAGTAGTCATATCAGACACCAGTTCCAAGTGAAGGGCTCTGGTAACTCCGCTAGTAAATAAAACTATAGGATTTTTTTAGCTCTCCGAAGTTATTGACGCAGAGAGGTCCAGCGAAATATAAGCCGCAGGCAGAAAAGACTGGTGTTTGGTTGATACTATCACTGGATGACGTAAGCTGATCAAACAGAGGGTGGACGGGGTGATACAAAAATAATCACACATTTGGTATGTCTCATGCACTGCGCGAGTACGGAATATCGATACACGTTGTTGAAGTGTCTTTTTATTTCACAAACTAAAAGCATATTTATAGAACATTTTAACTTTCAACGTATCGAAAACACAGATTTATTTTAATGCAACATTAAGAACACTTTGCGTTCCTCTGACACTTAGATAGGGTTATTTAATTAAAAATAAATGAATAAACCTTCGACTCTCATACAAAGTAATGATCACGCTTAGTAAATAGTTGTAAGGTAGTTTTCCTGTAGCAGAGAGTGGACGGGAAGGCACAATAATCACACATTTGTTCTGTCTCATGCAGTGCGCGAGTACGTACTATCGATACACGTTGTTGAAGTGTCTCTTTTGTTTCACAAACTAAACATATATTTATAGAACATTTTAACTTTCAACATATCCAAAACACAGATTTATTTTAATGCAACATATCGAACACTTTGCTTTCCTCTAACACAGTGATTCCCAAAGTGGTCTATAAGGACCCCCAGGGGTCAATGACGACTTGCAGGGGGTCCATGTCAGTGAAAAACTAATTTTGGGGTCCATGAGGTGTAAATGGGGGTCTACGATAGCCTAAACCAAATCGTGACTTTAATTTTAAAAGAAAATTTAGTAAAATATAAACCGGATTTGCCTATTTTACACCTTTATTTACTAAATTTACTGGGGTTAATTTGCAGTTACAAGGCTACAGCATAAATTTTATTAAATAAAGGACCATAATTTCAGTGTTTCTTGCCAGAATCAAGCTAAAGGTGTATAAAACTGGACGTCGCGAATTTTAACAGTTTCTCAATTTGTCACTGACAATCTGCCAGAAAAATGACGTTCTAACCTATGTTCAACATTTAAATGCCTTTTATTCAGGTTTTGAAACTAGGTTTGAGAATGTTTTGACTATGGTAATATCACAGTAGGTAATGAATTCATGTTGTCACATTAAAAAAAATGTCTGATTACAAAATGAACTGATATAAATAACCCTAACGAAGACCTTAAAGTAAAGTTCTTTAAAAGATATACCTGTTATTTACCCCGAATTATATGTAATATGTCAGGAAAGTTTTGAATTACTTTTTCCAGAGAGTAGGAGTTTCAGCGCGGGCAAAACAGGTAATTGGTTGTTAATCATCAAAATAAAGAGACAGAAAAAGAAAGAAAGAAAGATTGGATACTATACCAACCGAGGAGATTTAGGGTTCAACCTTAAATGTTGAAAATTTATTATTGAAGCAACAGATTCATCCCACCCATTAAAAACATTTGTTATTTTATGTAACAATTATTTCATACATTAATTAAATTTTAATTCAATTGATTCACATGTGTTTCTTAAGTTTTAAACAATCTACTTAACTACAGTTATAAAAACATAAAACTTTTAAAGTAAGTGCAATATCACACAGACATCAAAAAACATTTAAGTTGATAAATTTGCAAAAATTTAATATTAGGTAAGTAGGGGTCTGCACAAAACCGAAAAACTTGGCAAAGGGTCTATGAGACGAAAAAGTTTGGGAACCTCTGCTCTAACACTTAGATAGGGTTATTTAGTTAAAAATAAATGAAAAAAATATTAGACCCTCACACAAATTCTCTACACTGCCGTCTTGTGACTCATTTTAAGCTACGCTTGCCCTGTGTGGGGATACGCAGCAAATGCGAATATCAAAATACTTGAAACTGCACAAAAATTAGAACCCCATAGTCAAAGCCTGTATCTACAAAGACATCAAAATTCCTCCTTTTAAAATTCACATTCAAGATCTAGCAACACAAAGTTCTACGATAATTTACTCAATATAAATAATAGCAACATCATAAGTCTTGAAAATTACACCCCCACTGGATCATATCATAAGAGACCTAGGAGAATTCTCCAAGACTCATATAATCCACCGTAATATATCTACCATTCATTCACTTTTTGGTGGATGAACTAAATTGAATTTCTTAATTTCTTTTATTTATTTATTTTTATTTTCAACGTAAGTTTTCTAATCGCTGCATCCCATCAGGCAAACTCCCAATTCTTAATTCCCCTCCTATGCTTAACTCCAGTACAGCCAATAGAGAGGAAATTCACTTGATCGCAACAACCAATTGAATTGCTCTTTCTACACGCATCCCTTTGCCATTCTCATCAATCACCAGTCTGACAGCACCGCATCCATCAACGAATCAGGAGTCACCTCAACCTGTTGTTACCCAAATCGCCAAGACTGTAGAAGCAGAAGATTGCGTCATCCACTGCCCTGCTCCCACAGGCACCATCACAACAGTAACTTTTCTCCCATCCAATCAGGAGGCTCCTTCTCCCCACAGACGTCAACATCCAAAGACTAAAACTTTTTATGATATGGGACGGAGGATTATATATATAATTTATATAATCCCCACACACACACACAATTCCCAAAGACACTCAGCGTATATATATATTTTGTAAAAGTAACCCGTATGCTCGCAGATATTTCCTGAGATTCCCAAGATTTTTTGTAAAAAGTAAAATATCTGTTATCCTGAAGGTCATTTCAAGCATGAATAACATAGTAACACATTAAAATTGAAAAATTGAGAGGATTTTTTCATATTTTTGTACAGAGCGGGCACCTTTTATGTAATTTTTTGTAAATTTCCACCAGTTTTTTCCTATTTTAATAATAGTGAATTTTTTTTTCTGCTTTCAATTTTAGAGTTTATTTCTTAAAATATACTAAATAAATCTAAAAATCCCCGTATCTCCATTTTTTCAAAAACAAGTTTTGTCGTAAGTATTCGGATACCTTAAAAATTTAGGGAATAAGAATAATTAAAAGAAAGCCTGAACTGCTTGGTTCAGGAGCTACTGCAGTTTATTGGCCAAATTAGGAAAGAAAATGTGTTTACGAACAAAAAGCAAGCATATTATGATCGGAGAAAGTCCTGGACTTCTAAAAGCACAAATTTGACTGCAATGTTACAGAAGAGTCCACTGATTGGACATCTCTTCTTGACTCTGTAGCGGTATCTAAATAAAACCAGTACTTAGACATCACGCGAACACGATCGTTTTGGCGTGATCGATAAAGTACTGGCGTTCACAGCGGAAGGTGCCCGGTTCGAATTTTCCTACATTGGTGACCTGTGACTGAAGTAAGAAAACGCAACTTTCTGAACTGTTGCGACGTCATCTACCGCAAGAAAAATAAATAAATAAATAAATAAAAAATAAGAGAGAAGAGAGAGAAAAAAAATAATAAATAAAAATAAAATAAAATGAAAATAAACACGCTCCCTGTTAAAAAAAAAAAAAAAAAACGTTTGCCTATCAACTTCACTGGGGGGAGAGTAGTGTAGTGGGGTATCTCCAAATAATACCAGTACTTAGACATCACGCGAAGGTGATCGTTTTGGCGTGATCGGTAAAGTACTGGCGTTCGGAACGGAAGGTGCCCGGTTCGAATTTAACCTACAACTCCACAACGTATCGGTGTGTGGTCAGGAGCATATCATCAAGAGACAAAGAAAACTTCCCTGAAAAATCAACGACTGACGTACAAATAAATGCTCGCCTTTAATAAAGTAATTCTAAGATAGGGTTCAGAGGTAACACACACAAACACACAGTGAGAGGAATGGTTAAATAGAGAGAAACTAAAAACACACACACTTAAAGAATGTAATACACATTTCGAGTCTATCAAATATCGACTTACGTTGTTGAATTGCGATATTACTGTCTCAAATTAAACACATTTTTCCAACGCAATTTAACATTCCCAAACACTCGTCGAAAACTTGCATTGGTTTTAATGCAACAAACGGAAAGCTTCGTATTTCTTTAACTCTTAGATAGAAGAATTAATTAAAAAAAAAAGTTGACGAAAATCACTAAGAACACGTGCACAATAGGCTCAATTCATGACGGTCACATGATAAAGCCTAACACGTGTTTTCCATTAACCCTTTATCTACCGCATTATGATTTATTGCAGTTTTTTTTCATGCAATTTTTTTTTTTTGGATCACTACATTGAAAATTAAGGGATATACATAAACAAAATACTCGACTTTGGCAAATTTAATCCGTTAGAGCTAATTAATTAAATATATTCTACTGTAAAATTAATTATATACGCTGTTCGCTTAAAATAGATAGTCAAATCGTTTTCTAAGGTCTTCATTAAGATACAAAAAAAAAAAAAAAAAAAAAAAAAAAAGAAGATACTTAAATTTTGACATTAACTATTTTTTCGGGACAAAAATGATAATCTTCGCAATGCACTGAAAACGCTATTTCTGCTTTTTAACTATTCGCCTTCCCCGCTAAAATACTCATCATAGAACCCGTGCTGCCATATATCTTGGAAGAGAGGATTTAAAAGAATATTCCTGTTAAGTATTGTTAGAGTATTCGTAAAAATATTTATTCTATGTAATTTTAAAGTTAGTGGTATTTATAAATACCATCGGTAGATAAAGGGTTAAATTCAAAACAGACATTTAACTAATCAAACTTGTTGTTCTATTTGTAAAACTTAGAATTTTTCAAATTTCATAATTGGATAAATATGTTTAATTGTTATAAAAAAAATTTCCATGAAAAAAGTGTAAGAAAATTTTAAAAAAATCGTATTTTATGTATATACTTTTAAATAAAATGCATTTTGTATACATGTGTACTTTTTAAGAGAAAGTTTCTGCAAAGAGCTAAAGTTGGCAGCAACAAAGCGCGTGAACTGATTAGCTGGAAACACAAGAAAACTTGTATCGTAGGACTATGACGTCACTCGAGTTTTTGAACTGATTGGTTAGAATCACGTGGTTTTCATTATAATGTGACTTTGACGTCACATGAATAGAGCCCATTGAAGATATTTTGTTCGAAATTGAAATGAAGGCACATCAGATGTCACTACACATCTTTTTCTTTCTCTCACATGTAATCCTTTAAATAAAAGCAAATACTCCGCATTGCTTTCCCTCAAAATATTTTTTCTGTGTCATATACCATCAACGTAAATGTACGCGCTTACACACTATAATAATAAGATAGAATATTTCTTTAACAGTGGAAGGGCACAGAGAAAATAAGCACACATCAGGTATGTATGTATCAATTCAAGTCAATCGAATCTCAATAAACATTGTTTACTTGTCTTATTTCTTTCAAAAGCTGAATACACTTTTTCGAAAACAATTTAACAGAACGAAACATACGTTAAACATTTATATAAATTGATATTTTTGCTACAAACAGCGCTTTTTTTTTAAATCTTGTATGACGACAACACTACAATATTTAAAATGTTGAAAGTCATAAGAGGTTTACACAATTGGGGATATATTTTGTTCAAAAAAGAAAGGAGTACATATAAGACGTCACTACACGTTTTGAACGTCTTTAGCTTTCATAAATGTAATTAAAAAACACTCCGCATTTTTTCTGAAACTTTTTTCTTTGACATATACAAACAAGTTGAGAGCACAAGCTTAGCAATTAAGCTTGTGCACTCAATGCTAAGCGCATTAAGTTAAGCTTCTAAGGTAGAATTCAGGTAACAGTGGGAGGAAATGTTAAGTACTGGAAATAAACGCTCTTCAGATATGTCACATGCACTTTGCGCCTATATCGAATATTGACGCATGTTGTGATTTGCCTTATTTCTTTCATAACCCTTAATAAATGTATTATATATAAAAAATTTTCTTATTAGATGCATCTAAATCTAATACAAGCAAACAAGAATTCCTTAAAAGAAATACAGCCGAAGCATTCCTTGTATATATTTTTGATATTTATATGTTATTATATAATTGTCTGAAATTTACTTAAAAGGTAATAAGGACGAAAACAAATTGCAACACTTTATCAATGAACTCATCTGCTTTTATTTAAGATCGTTTTGTACAGATTTTTTTTCTTACTCTGTAAATGCACTTTTTTCACTAGGGGGAAAAACAAACACTAATAATATCTAGAAATAAATCCCATTCCAGAAATGTGTTAATTTTAAGGATTATTTTTTTGAGAGAGTCGCGATGCTAATTGAAAAGGTTCGTAAAAAGCGATACTTATGTGTTGCTGACAAAAGTATACTAAAATAGAACGTTGAAAATACAGTATACGATTAACTTTCAGTATGAAATTATTGAAACATGTGGAAGAGTTGAAACAGGAACTCTGAAAAAGTACTGTATAAAAACATAATATTAGGTATGAAATTTTTTTGCACTTCTAGAATGTCCGTCTCTTTTTCCTTTGTTTGAAATACTATCTATATATCCCCTCATAGTATAACCTGCGCAACATATATAAACCTACAGACTTTATTGCTGAAAAAAATTTCGTCACACACTTTCAGTTACTTGAAAACAGCTTTTTAAAATACAAATGTTTTGTAATGAATGATATATATGCGAATTTCTAATTAGAGTGTGTGCTAGAATAAATGTCATTGATTAAGGTTAAAAACTATAACCTTTGTGTGAGTGTGTGTGTTTTAATACAATTTTTTTCAATTTATAGAGATAAAAGATGTTCTCTTTTGATAATATAATTTTCTGATTTTGATAATATGATTTTGATGATTTATTATGATAATATATTTCAATGCCACGAAAATCTAAGTCATAACAATGAGATTTAAACATAGAGAAAATAGCAAACAGGCAATTAGAACATTATAAAGCAACAGTGAAGCAGCAGCGTATTTTCTAACAATGCCTGTTACTCAGATCAACAAAGATTTTCAATAATGGGTTACTCGAATGTGAGATCATTCTCCGCCATTTTGCTCGCAAAGAAGGTTTTATCCTGAAAAGATAGGAAGATTTCGAAAAGTCTCAAGCCTGTTTTATAACACAGATCCGCTCTTTCACATTTGGTGAGTATTAATAAATAATTTTTGATACACTTTATTACTGGATTTTAATTCCAATTATGTCAAAGTAATGTTTTTTATTATAAAGCCGCGTACTTTGCTCGCAGTATTTTTTTTTTTAGATTTTACGTATAGTGAATTTAAGAAAGGGATATTTAATTTCTTTTTCGATAAAATACACTTAAGCCAATTTGACATACTATTCATTTATCATTCGACAGTTTTAGATACATTTCTGAAAAAATTTAATAAGAAGTTTGCGTGGTTTTTATATTTACGATACTTCATTAATCTAATGGCATTAAACACCGATGTGAAGTCTTATTAAAATTCATTTAAATGAAATCGTATTTACTTAGTTTTGATAATGTAATATTTTATTCACACACACATATTTGCGTTGTAGTTCATTCTTAAGCATTTTCTCATCTTTAACGGAATATATGTTCTCAGTATTCCTTACACAACGCACTAGTTAGTATTTGTATTTTTAACTGTCAATTTTAAAATATCTGGGGGTGAGAGAGCCTCTATACGTCCAATGTATTTTTCTGAAAGGGAAGATAATTTTTTACGAAACTCACAACTTGCACTTTATCAAAAACAAAGGATAATATATTTAAAATCAAAATTTTAAAAATTGTACTATCAGTTCATATACCGTGTTATACAGTTGTTCCTATTTGCTTTAGGAAACTTACGTTTTTGACTTTAAGAGCTTAAAAGAGTTCCGAAATAGTAAGGCATAGTCAAAAAGTGTTAAATTTGAAAAAATTTAAAACTTTTTTTTTTAAAATTTTTTTTCATAAAAAATAAATTCAAAGCATTTTAAGCTACAATAACTTATCTTAAAGGGAGTAGTAATCAATATAAATTAATGCAAAAAAATTATTGTAAACAAAAGCGTGTTTTAGATATATGCACAATAAAATTTAATTTTGAAGGCTAATAAGAAGTTTTTAAATCTTCTGAGTGAGTGAGTTAATATTAACGTCAAACTGTTCAGCTACTCGACGGATCTCATCATTTTGAACTTGAACCATGGTCAAGTGACGAGGATGACACCTGAGTTGGTACCCCCTCTTCTTACTACCACACCACACCAACGGGAGGACGTTTGAGCTCTCGACAGATTTTACGTGCAAAGCTCCCCAAAACGGTGGATCTTTAGTGGTACTGAGCTCGAACTCACGACAAGCCAGCCACGATCCGATACCTTGACCACTCGGCTACCACAGCTACATTTTAAAAATAGAATTCACTCGTAAGCGGATATTTACGATGATTTGTAGGGATCATAAGAGGCAAGTATAGAATTTGGAAAAAAAAACATTTCCTTAGCAAATAATAGCGTTAAAAGCTTTATATTTACAGTATATTCTTGAATGAAACTAAATAACAAATACGGAAAACACTCTTATTTCATTATACTTGTTAGCAATTTTAATAAAGTGCTTGCCACATTCACAAATTCGGTTCTTTTCAAGGTATTTTCTTAGTAGTGAGATTCATCCATTGGATGTGGGTATTTCAAATTTTAATGCTTCATCATTTATTACCAAAAGGAAAATGTTTAATACATTTTTGAAAAATGTCGGGAGCAATTTTCGATTTGAAAAACACTTTGATCCCAAAAATTGTTTCCTATACAATCTGATAATTTAATCAAGTTAAAATATAATACACGTTCTTTTTTGAATGACTCTATCAGGCTTAAATGCTCGTACGTAACATGAATACAAAAGCAGTCAAAAGCAAAAATAAAACTTGATGCCCCAGCATATATAGTACACCTAAGGAGGGAACAAATTTTATCGTAAGGCTTTTAAATCGGCCAAGAGAATTATATTAGTCGTCAGTTTTTATTTTTCTTAAGTTTATATGTCATTTCCTAGCAAATCAATGTATGTGACAATTAGGATAGCAGAACCACTATTTCCACATGAGAGCTAAGCAAATCTTATATTCCTGGTTATGGTTCGATTGAAACTATTGCTTTAATTTTATAATTATTTTCTTCATGTTCTGAACTGAAAAGAAATAAAGTCGTAAGCTTTCATAATGTTTTTGAATAACTTGGTACCTATACTTTCTTTGTGTGTTCGGGGGATGCAGTTAGAACTCTTATAGTATATTACATTCATTGTGATTTGGTGATGTTGAAAAATTGCGTACACAGTACCCTGAGAATCTTTTTAAAAAACAAAAGCGAAAACTTTCTAGGCAGATATTGAAGTTTTTGTTTTTAATATAACAGTTTCACTTCTTGTCATTTGGATTGTTTTGTTTCAGGGGCGAAATTATGCACCCAAACTTCATCACAAGGTAAATTTTGCGTCAAAAATATATCTTCTAATTGGGAGCGATTCAATGTTTCGATAAATTTTTGTTCTCGCGTCTTTTGACTTGCGTTCAAAAACAGAAACCAGCTAGCGGTAATTTTGCAAAATTGCAAATTATTCAGAATAATTGATTGCACACTGCTATAGTTTAATTTAATTTTTTTTGTTAATGCCGTAGACTGTGTTATTCGTCAGTCACAAGGAACAAACTCACAAACTGGAGGAATTTCACTGCAGGTAGACTTGTGCTTAATTAAGTGTTGTGTGAACCACATTGTCAACTTCTTCGAGGTTATTATTGAATATCTTGCAACATTTGTACATTTCAGACCTCGCGACAAAATATCCGTACAGGAATTTGCGCTTATTCTGTGCCAGATTTCTATAGATTTGATGTATTTATTTGTTAAAAACTCATTAATCCTTCATTAGGCAATTGCTGTAAATACTTTGCATTCATTCCACTTGCTAGCGATTAAATAAAGGTACATATGTAACGTAAAGAGTTGACAAATGGTTATTTAAGCTCTATGTAGCTTATTATGATTGCTAAGGTAAAAATGCATAAAAATTATCTATCTCTACAAAAAAAATCGCATTTATATTTTATCCACCTTCGTTTTTGAAGTACAATGAGCGACGATCGAATTCCCTGAATATAAAATTGTTTTTCGAAAATCTATAATTAAAGGTTTTTTTTTAATTATTATATATGGATTCAATTAAATAAATAGCTATTTAAATAAAGTAATGTAGAAAAAGTACTGTATTATAGTTGAGTATAAGCAACCCTATCCACGAAACAAAATCCAAAAGATCACTTCATCCGATGGGTATATGTAGTACCAATTTTAAAATCCCTTGCACGAAGAAACAGTTTATTACGAAACAGTATTTCATATTCTAGAATACCCTAATTCTTGGTATTTCAGCAATCGATAATTAAAAATTCAGACACAAAAAATGAATAATTACCAAAGTTTAAATGAGGCGAATTGTAGGTAGGCAAAAAACATACCAGCCTTAAATACAGATTTACAGACAATTTAATTTAATGCCACAAGCGTTGTGTTCAATTGATAGTTTCAGGATACAGAATCTGTCGAGAAAAAGCCTGGGCAAGGTCATCCAAGAGCTTCATTCAAGTCATAGAAGATCCCTATTTGTCCATTATAGCGAGGCTTAACGGGGGTGCTATAGCTTCTAAGCTATTTCGTGAGTTGTAAATGTGAGTTTCTAGAAGATTTCATGAGAGAGGATTCCTGATAAAAAAAAATTTTACCCTTATTTTACTAATCCTTATTTAGTAAAGAAACTTTAATGAGAGAGAGAGAAAAATGTGAAAATAACGATTAGGTTATTGTTAAAATAATATGTAAATTCAAGAAGTACTGCAGGAAAAATATTAATCTAAATTCTGATTTGAACTTAGTAAGTTCTTCATGAAATGCATTATTCACACATGAATAAATTGTTTAATGGGATCAATAGGCTTTAAAGTACTGGAAGAAAAAATAAAAACTACAGTAAGACCCGCTTAACGCGAGGTATACGTTCCATCAAAGTAGAGCGTAATATGAAACAGTGTTAAACGAGATTATCTCATCATGTATATAATGGGGTTAGGGGAAGAGATGGAAGAGAAAATTAGTCAGGTATTTTACCATTAAATTTATTAATTATGTGTTTTATAACAATAAAGAAAAAATGTATTTCTTACAAATATAGAAACATAATAAATGAATATACATATAAAAATAAATAAAATTCTAAGTCAGTATGTTTACATTTCACATCATACATTATCTTCTGTATTTCAATTTTCTACCTTTTTATCAAGAAGGCATCTAATGTAATTTGTGTTTTCCTTTTGCGCTCAGTAAGAAGTTGTTGGTAAGTGGATAAGGCATCCATAATGCCCCGTCTTGCTTTTGAACTCCTGTCAAAATTTGTTCCTGCTTTTTCTTGCTGCTTTATTTTTGTGTTTTTTATTATCACCCATGATAAAAACTAAAAATCATAATATTTGTCACTATAGCAATCGTTATATTATATAAATTTATATTTACAATAACGTTAACAACTGTTTGAAAAGATAAAAATACGTTCGTATAACACCGCTGGAAAGAAGAAACATAGATAAACTGCTTCGGATATCGGGAAGCCTACCGCTGTGTGTAACTTTGGGGAATCCCACAATTCAAATAAAAGAGCGTTAAACCGAAACAGCGCTAAACGGAACAGCGTTAAGCGGGGTCTCACTATATATCCTAAATTTTTGTAAACTTGAAAGAAAAAGTGCATATTATGTACAACTAAGTACCATCGTTGTCATTTAATGTTATGTATTTTGTTGAATTAATGTAATTTTAAGACTTTTGATGATAAAGAGGTATATTAACCCACATAATCAGTAAAAAATTAATACTATCAGTCGAAAAATATGTACATAAAACCTACAACTCTATGTAATAAACTTGAAAAAAATATATTGAAATATGTACAAAATTTTGAATATTTTTAAGCAATGGGTATTTTTGTTGAAAGTTTTTAATTTGAAAAATAATTTGATTGAGGCTTAACGATTGAATTTAGGACAATGTACTTTATTTAACTCCTCTAAATGTATAATAAATTTTTTTTTTTTTATAAAATCGTTTCTAATTAGAAAATAACGAAGAACTGAAATTTAAAACCCAGAAATTTTTCAAAAATGGAGTTTAAACACAGGGATCGATATATGAAGTTCATTGTTACCTCACAATGAAATTCCACCTAAAATAGTATTCTTACAAACAATGATACATTTCAACAAAGTTCAACTACAGTATTAAATCAACAATAGATTAGGAATCGAGCCATTAATCGCCGCCATCTTGCCATAATGTTTGCATAAGTTCTTTTGAAAGATAACTTTTGAAGATCTCGTAAAGAACGGCTAAACCTCTATTTCAGGAAACTTTCATTCGATCCAAATTTGTAAGTAGCTTAATTTTCTTAAAAATATAAGGAATGTGTAGTAAAAAAATAGTTAATTTTAAACATATTGTGAGATTTTTCAAACAAATTGCATATTTTTAGTTTATTGTTTCATAAGAATGACAAAAAATGATTACTCTATACATAACTCTTGTTTTCCAAAATTAAATTTTCCACGATTCCCTTTAAATGTCTTTCCAATTTTTTTATCCATTTTAATTGAGTTTTCTTTTGCATGCCAAAACGTTTATGTGTAATTCAAGCGATTTTAGGATAACTGAACTAATATTTCTTAATGTTATATTATTCTCAGTTTATAATCACGATTTTTCTTGCTTAATTGAAAACTTAGCAAATAGACGTATGTCTATAATATTCTCTTGAGTCCAGCTTTATTGGATTCAATGCAATTATTTTCTTAGCTTGATATCCTCCATTTTATACACCGTCAGATGCTTTGCATTGAAGCTTCAGCTAGTTAGTCATAGACGGTCAAAAGTTAATCACTTAGATTTCCTGTCGTGAGGTATAGGCATACGCAGAGTTTGTTTCATTTGAATGACTGCTGCTTAGTGCATCACTTTCTTATGTTATGCAGTGTACTTTATTTTAAGTTAATTTTTTTTTACTGTTTTTTGAAACTTACTTTCGAAAATACTAAAGGAAATTTCAAGTGTATGAATTGTTACGATATTGTAGTGCTTCTTCAGTAAAACGGTGTTTATCTTATAAATAATTATATAAGTTTTTTTAATAATTAGCAGACTAGAAAAGATATATACCAATACACAGTAGACCACAAAAGTATTCGTACACACTTACAATTTCCTATAAAATTTACTATTTTCGACTAATAAAAATTAATATACTGAAATTGTAATTTTTTCATGACATCTGCAACTTATTCTCTTAATAGAATACTATAATCAATTTTTTAAAAATAGAATAATTATTATTTTTAAAAATTTAATAATAAAAAAACAACGAAAAAATTACGTCACAAAAGTCTTCGTACTCTTAACAAAAATCTCAACATTAGCTTTAAATACTGTATTTCTTTCTTAATTTAATACTTAGTAAGATATCTTTTAGTGTCTACAACAACTTTTAAACGTCTTGGTATAGATTTAATCAATTTTTTGTAATTTCTGCATCGATTATTGTTTTTACTTCACATTTTGTGTTTGTCATGTTTTCTTTTTTTTTACATCAAAATCTCACCAAATATGTTCTACTTGGCTAAATAAAGTGATTGAGGTGGTGTTTCAGAATTTGGGGAGAGACACCAGTGGCGTACATTGAGAGCAGTGCGCTTGGCGTCATTATCTTGTAAAAAAATGAAGTCGTCTCCAATATCCAAATTTTGGGTGGATAATTTAAAATAGTTTCTTAAAATATTTAAATAGAGCTCATGATTCACAATACCATCAAAAACTACTAAACTACCTAATTCTGAAGACGATTTACACCCCCACGCATGAACATTTCCACCTCCATGGTTTACTGATTAGACTAGATTCTCGGAATTAAGTTTCAGCAAATTAAAAATTGACAGCAAAATGGTTGGGATGACAGAAAATTGAACATTTTTAGTTCCAATGAATCTATAATAATTTTTAGAAGGAAAAAGAAGGAAAACTTTATCCCAAGAATTTATGTGGAACAAGAACACCTCCATTCCATGCTTCAGCATGGAGACGGAGGTATTCTTGCGTGGGGGTGTAAATCGGCTTCAGGGTTAGGTAATTTGGTAATTTTTGATAATATTGTGAATCACATCACTGATATGTCTGTAACCGTCCCCAAATTTTGAAACACCACCTCAATCCCTTTATTTAGGCCAGTAGAACATATTTGGAGAGAATTTAATTTAAAAAAAAAAGGAAAAGACATGACATATAAAAACATAATGTGAAGTAAAAACAATAATCATAGAAGCATGGAGGAAAATCGATGCAGAAATTACAAAAAATTGATTAAATCTATACCAAGACGTTTAAAAGTTGTTGTGGATATAAGATATCCTACTAAGTACTAAATTAAGAAATACAATATTTAAAGCTATGGTGAGATTTTTGTTGACAGTACAAAGACTTTTGTGGCGTGATT
Source organism: Trichonephila inaurata madagascariensis (assembly GCA_019973955.1). NCBI lineage: Eukaryota > Metazoa > Arthropoda > Arachnida > Araneae > Nephilidae > Trichonephila > Trichonephila inaurata. The sequence continues at coordinate 19,400 of BMAV01014689.1, read as the reverse complement.
TTTTAATAGTTTTTTTGATTATTAAATTTTTTAAAATAATAATTATACTATTTTTTTAAAAAAAATGAATATGGTATTCCATTAAGAACAAGTTGAAGATGTCATAAAAATTACAATTCTAATATATTAATTTTTATTAGTTGAAAACTGTAAATTTTGTAGGAACAGTGTACTAACACTTTTGTGGTCCACTGCATGAGTAAAAAAATCAAACAGTTTTTTTTATATTAAACATAAATTTTGAGAGAAAAAAAATTCTGAAAGCAATGTCATGCAAATAAACAAGAATTATTGTACACTGATGTAATTTCAAGATTCAAAATGTGGTTTAATAATTTGATTCCTACGTTTTGAGAAGTGTTACATTATACAAACAAGTTAATATGAAGATAATTTTTGCTTATTTTTATTTTGAATATGCATTTTAATTAGTTCTTTTACATGGATCAAACTTCCATACATAAAAAAAAACCCCAACCTGGATGTTAAAGAATGTGATTGTTGAAAATATTATTCTCTTTTTGTGATAATAAAACTTTCCAAGCGACTAAAAGTACTAAGAAAATAAACTAAACCTATTCAGAATGTAGTTCGCGTGGAGTTAATTACAATGGGAATATATCGGAAAAAGGATTCTGATTCATTCAGGAGATTGAGCCCAACCAATAACCTTCACCCTCCAACTCGTTAAGAACTGCATGATCTGATCAGTAGTTTAATCAAAGTTAAGGTCGCCCATCCGGTATAGTGGTTAGCGACGCTGACTGCTGTGCCGTTGGGATTGTGTTTGAATTCCGGAGAAGACATGGTTGTTTGTAAATATAAAGTGCCTTCACGGCATGGGGGTACTTTAAATAGCCGTCGAGCCGCAAGTCCTCTCGTGAGGTTAGTGGAAGAGGAAGAGAGGTGGGAGGCCCCTGACCACCCCCAGGATGTTCTCCCTCTAAATTGGGGTGAAACCGAGCTAAATCGTTCTGTCACCTGTATGGTGCTCAAAGCTACGGCTAGCCCTTTGCCATGAGGAATTTCGTGGTCCTTGATCTGGCCTTTGCCGATCAGGTGGCATTAATAACAACAACATAACAATCAAAGTTTACAAATGGATGAAATAGGACCGGCTCAGTTCAAATATGACTTGGAAAAAAAAATGTATTCACAAAAGGTTCCACGTGAATTCACAATAAGAGATTTATATGAGCTTGTTGTGGAAGAGAGTACCAGAAAAAGAGAAAGATCATTTAACTTCCTTTTATACAGAAACTTCCCTTATATATGAAAAAAGATCAATGGTTGAATGCAGTTAGCTTACTAGCTTCCATAACCTGTTTTTGTTTCTAATGACACCTGGTCGACAATAACAGATAGAGGTCCAAGAATTTTATTGTGGCAAGATGACACTCGTCGTTAACCGCAGCTTGGAGCATCATGCATATGTCAGCGTTTTCGTTTCGTTCCACCCCAATTTTGAGGGAGAATTCCTGGGAAGTGGTCGTCGATGCCTTTTGGCTCGACAAATATTAAGAGTGACCCCATTCCGCATATGCACTATACATTTACAAACATCCCTGCCATTTTCGAACCCAGGGTCAATAACCACTACACTGTCTCAGAGGTTTTCCATGATCTAATAGAAGGCAATGAGAAGCAATTGATAAAAAACAATTTCTTATTTCTAAAAGTTTAACATAATTAACAATAGATCTTTGCATACAGTTACCGCTAACTCTAATTTGGACAGAGAAACAAAATCACAGTTGTACAAGCGAAAAAAAAAGTGTATGAAAACAAGATACAGTTTTTTCTCCCCACTTTTACACAGATTGAAAAATTCGTTATAAATAACACCGAAATTTAAAGACCATAAGTATGAGAAAAAGCCACAAAAATGGAAAAAAAAATAATAAAGTTTGCAAGATTTACAAAAGAGAACAGCAACAGAAAATTTATAAATTGCATAGATTTTAATAATAACATGAATTGGAAAATTGATACATTAATGTATCAAAATTTTACCGCCCATCCGTGACGTTGACTGCGGTGCCGTATGGCCTGAGTTCGAATCCCGGAGAAGACATGAATGTTTGTAAGTGTATAGTGCCTTTGCGGCATGGGGTACTCTAAATAGCTGTTGAGCCGCAGGTCCACTCGTGAGGTTGGTGGAAGGGGAAGAGAGGTTGAAGGCCTCTGACCACCCAGGGTGTTCTTCCTTCAAAATGGGGGTGGAACCGAGTCAAATTATTCTGTCACCTGTATGGTACTCAAAGCTAAGGCTAACGACAGACGTGCTCTTGATCTAACAATACTGTCAATCAGGGGGCAAATAAGTAACAACAACATACACATTTTATTTTAGCACTTTTAAAAAACAGAAAAGAGATACCAATACAAGAGACTAACTTCGAGTAGACAAAAATAATTGAAATCTTTATTAGATCCCCATGGTAATTATTTTTATAAAAGTTTATGATCTTGCTTTCTAAAATGAAAGACACGGGAGAAAATCAGATATAACATAAAATAGACTTTTTTCAAATTATCTTTTCTGAAATATTACGAACCCAAATAACACCAATGTTTTATTTTTGTAAAGTTCCTCCTTAAAGCTTTCGTTGTATTGAGATATTTTAACTAAAGCACGATAAAAGAACTCATATGTGTACGAAGCCAATTACTTACAGATTCTTTAGTTTTTCATTCGATGAAATGCTTCTCCTCCTAACTCTACTGAGAGGGGTCCAAATGGAGCTAGAATTAAACTGAATAGACTTAAACTGAATATTACTATTTTTTAAAGAAAAGACTAAGATAAAAATTCCCTCATTTTTGTTAATGTCAAAAATAGGGGAAATTTGTATGAAATTAATACGAAATTTAATGCGTTTGTGTGTGAGGCAAAACATTTACATTCTCTCTTGATAGTAAACGATATCCCCATTCTAAGCATGTAAATAAATTTGGTACTTACGTATTATCGCAACCTATAGGCGACATTTTTGAAACGAGGCGCAGGATTACCAATTCAGCGTGTACGACACATAGGAAATCGGTGTTGCCAACTTGGCGAGTTATTAATAGAGTTGGCGATAGTTGCGATAATACGTAAGTACCATAAATTTAAATGGACCCTCTAAAAATAAAATTATTTATTCTGAGGAAAAATATCAACTGTTATTGTTTCTGTTGAGAAAATATGAATCAGCAACATTTTTTTTCAATGTAGATATGATAAATCAAACTGTATCGTCAAAAAGTAAGGTAGCTAACATTTCATTCAACAACTCATTCGGATGTAACCATTTCCATTCAATGAATTATTAGATTGAGCAGAACCCCTTTTATCTAGATTAGTCATTTTGAGAATGATGAAAATATTTCAGAAAAAATTAGTACTCAATTAGACATTGATCTTTGGCGAGGGAGAAAGTGCTTAGAAGGAGGAAAGGAATGCACTAAAAAAAGTTACGTTAAATGGTCGAAAATTCTAAATTCGCTTTGAAGGAATGTAGGATATAACTGTCTTTTTAAAATTTACTTACGTACAAAAGCAAAAAAAGCTACTGTTTACGGTACAATTGGTACTAAATATCAAGTTGAAATAAATATTCAAATCGTTTGATTCTTTATGAACTATTTTTCGTCTTACATATTTCTTTGATGTTGGTATAAAATGTCCATTAGAATCGAGAAACTTCAGCGCTTATGAAAAAAGCTGAAAAAAATCGTATCCTTCTGAAAATAAATTTCTTTCTCTAAAAAAAAAGTGTGTGTGCTTATATGACCACATGAAAGAAGTAATAATTTCAAATTTTGCAATGTTATTTCAGAGATTAGTTAGATGAGAATAAAAGACAAGGGTATATTAGTATTGTCCTATAAAATTATTTATTCATATGTCTGTACTCATTCATATGTTCACTCTCCTGCAAATCACGCCAATGGAAGTTATCACTTCAAAAATCGCCGATTTGGCGGAATGTTGCGAAATTTGGTTATAAAAATTGGAAGTCTCAAACATTGCCAATTTGGCGAGATGTTTCCAAATTTGGTGGCAAAAATTAAAAGCCTCAAACATTGCCAACTTGGCGATATCACTCTGTTTTGGCAAGATTCTTACAGAATTGCACAATCAAATATTTAATTCAATTCAGTTACAGCACCTGTTATCCTTATGGATTTTAAACACTTGATGCTTTTTATTTATAAATATACATCTGAGAATAGTTTGCATGCACTTGTTCTTTTCAGTGATGAGTCGATATGTACCAGACAAAGTGATTCTCATCGAATCTTCATCTGGACAAATAATGGAGTTCGATTTCATCCCTCTTACGTAACAAAAATCGACACAGTTAGTAACTAAGAAATCCTTGCGCGAGATAGCATAATATTCGGCAGCCGTGCACAACTGTATGTTTTCGATGCGGGTACTGTCAACTCACAGTACAATAGGAATGAGATCCTGGAAGTCTGTGGGAGGTTTTTTGTGTAGCTATTGGCCCGGATTATACTTTTATGGAGGATAATGCGCGGCCTCACACTGTTTCTGAATTTTTTTAAGGAGTGGATATTCGTTGTATGGATTGACTCTCGAGGTCTCCAGATCACAATTCTGTTTAATATTTTCGGGATGATCTAGGAATAACCCTTTCTCGGAGTAGCTCCCTTTCCGGGGCTCTCCAGGAATTAAAAGTGCCGTTCTATGAAAAACGGGCTTCGTTGTGCTACAAAAACTTATTGACACCCTCATAAACAGTATAGCAGCTCTTAGTGAGGCTTGTAGAGCAGCTCACAGTGGTCACAATCCAGGTTAAAAAGATTTTTCCCGAGATAAATGCTTTATATCTCTGATTCATGATTTCCCACGATTTGATATGACTTGTATCTTAACTCGCAATTAAAATCTTTTTCGTATTGTTATGTTGCTGTATTCTTTCTTGCACTGTAATATATCTCTGTGCCGAATTTTGTGGCCACACAGTAAACAATTCTTCAGTTTTCACAGATTTTATATTTGTGACCTTAGTTTTGGACATGAGTATATATTCAAACTCTGTAAAGTTTTTTCCCGTGGGTGATACCTTATTTCTAAGTTATCTTCGTGACCAAGAGGTGTGGGAGTGAATGAAGAACCAGGCGTTGCCATGATCTTAAAATGTCTTTATTAAGATCTTAACTTAAACACTAACAATGATAATACTTATATTATAACTTGGCGGATCTAAGGTGAGAAAACACACAATACGTATTACCAAATAAGCGCGACTTTGATCACTATATTCTCGCCTATTCCTAATCTCTACTTATACACAATCCTAATAGATAACAGAATTATCCTACCTTAATCTCTTGTTTAACCACAATCCTCTCGGATCTTAAATATCTTTTGTTTATATCTCGCGTGGAATAGTATCCACCTTGGCTTGATCGCTGTATCACGGATAGCTTCACACTCAATGACGGATTTCTTCTCTTCTTTCAGTTCACGCGCTTAAACTCAGACTAGCATAATCACTTCCCGATAGGCCATACGCTTACGTTAAACTTCTTCTATTTAAAAGGTTTCCAAATTGCATATTCACGCTTCGTTTCTGGATTTGGTTGAAAAGAATTTGTCTTTTTCGGCCCCAAAGAACCCAAGAGGATTTTTTAGTGGAAAACGCGATGAGCCCGTCACAACTCTCACCATGAATTTTGATGTAAAAAAACTTTTTATTAGTAAATGCTTATGCTGATTTACATTCCTTACAATCAACTCATCAGTTAATAAATTAATTATTAGTTTTTTAATTCATTTATTTTCTCGGGTTTTTTTTGTATTTTATTAAAAAATAAATGCGTTCTGGGGAAGAACTTCCACGTAAATAGAATGTACTGAAGGAATTTTCTCGATAAAATGCTGTGTTAAATAAATTTATGAATACAATGAACCTTCAAGTTTCCTGAAATTTTAAATGAATCTTTTATTAACTTTTCTACGGTGTTTAAATCAATGAACTGTGGAAGTACTAAAAATCATCATTTCTTTTATGAAAATTTAGAAAAGATTTCTTTTAAATTTAATTCATCTACTTAATTTTAAAAAAAAGTTGATTGGTTTTGTAGAGCCCGCGCGATTGAGTATAGTGATTTTATTATAGCATTATGGTTAGTAATTTTTTCCTGGTTTAAATTCTAGGATGGAAGGCATTGAGAAATTTATGATCACTGAGTGAATTACATAATTATCACATTATTGTTTTATTGTGCCTATGATGAGTTGACCCTCTCAGGTATCAAATAATTAAAGACAACGTTGCAATATTTAGGAGTACGTATTTGTGCCAAAACTGCTGTTTGAGATATGTTTAACAAATTTTGGTATTTTTTCTCAGTCACCTTTTTGATTTCCAATAAAATGGAATAGTTGATTTATCCGACTACGTTCGGAACCGTGATTTTAAAAAAGCGCATAAATGGATAATTTTCATATTTAGTGTCACTTAGATTAGAATACATATATAAATTGTTTTAAGGACACATTTTGACAAAAAAATTTATTTAAAAACAATATTTCGGCAAAAAATTAACTTAGAACAACCTTTTTCAAAATGTTCTCCTTTTGTGAAAAATGCTTCTATTATAACAATATTTAGCCTGTATATAGCTCAGACCTCTGTACAGAGGCTCAACTATGATTTTTGAAAAATTCTCATTATTTTCTGAGTTACAACCCATTGAAATAATTATCGGCGTTTTTTTCTTGAAATTTCTTCCCTCTGTTGTCGTAAAACATGGATAAACCCACTTCTAAGTTATATATTTCAAAAATTCTGGTTGAGCCTCTGTACAGAGGTCTGAGCTATAAACAGGCAAAATATTATTGTAATAGAAGGAATTTTCACAAAAGGAGAATATTTTGAAAATGGGTTATTCTATGTTCATTTTTTGTCAAAATATTGTGCTTAAATAATTTTTTATTGTGATACTATTCTTAAAACAACTTTATATACATTTTCTAATATAAGTAACACTAAAGATCATAAATATTATCCATTTATTCGCTTTTGCAAAATCATGGTTCCGAACGTAGTCGGATACCTTAAGATAATTGGGTAATGAAAGATTTGAAGTTTCTTTTACCACTACTTAAAAGCAATAGTATTTTCTAAAAAGTGAATTAATTTGAAGAATTCCTTTAGTTAATTTTTTTTTTATTTAAAGGTACATTTTAATTTAGTTTCCAAGTCTTTCCATGAGATAGTTTGAAAGCCTGGAGCATAAGATATTAATTCGAAAGTTATTTTCACCCACAAATGTGTTTTAAATGTTTCACGCCGTTCGTCTTCATTAACTTAGTATGGAGCCCCTATTCAACTTGGGAGTAAAAAAATACAGCAAAACAATCATGTCCCTTATTTTGTTAAGGAATTTTTACGAAGTAAATGTGAAAATTGTGCGAGTTCGTAAATTGAAAAGTTTGTAAATTATAAAAATTCTGCAGGAAAAGTATTAATCTAAAATCTAATTCGTGCTTTGTAAGTGTTTGTGGAAATGCTTTTTTCATTTTAGTAAACTATTTAGTTTAATCCATAGACTAAAGTATTGAAATAAATAAAAATTATGTCTGAAAGTTTTGTAAAATTGAACAGAAAAAGTGCGTCCTATTAACAACTGTGATCATTGTCACTTGGATATTTGGCATTTTATTGAATCAATATAATCTTAAATGAGATTCTTGATGATAAAGAGGCATCATAATAAGGTATAGGTGGTCATTGATAATAAAAATATACACATAAAACCTACAGCTATGAAATAAATCCTAAAAATAAAATTGAAATCTGAATCAAAGAACCAAATTTTTAGTGTTTTTAAGGATTGAATAATTTTACTGAAGATTTTTAATTTGTGAAATAATTTCATTGGAGCTTCATGATAAATTTTTAGTGGAATGCATTTTCCAAGTTTAATATATGTTAGCAAATACGTTTTTAATTAGTTAAATATGAAAATAATTTTTTCAACTGAAATTTAAAACCAGAAACTATACAACAATGAAGCTTAAAACACAGAACTTGACAAACAAAGTTCATTATTACCTGACAAAATGAAAACCATGTAAAGCAATATTGTTGTAAACAATGTTATACCTTTCAACAAAGGTCAACAGAGAGAGAGAGAACTAATTCAGCAACAGATTAGGAATCGAATTATATTAATCGCCGCCATCTTGCCGTCATGTTTGCTCAAGTGATTTTTAAAGGAAATATCTCACTTTGAAAACCTTTTTAATAACAACTATAATCCCATTTCAAGATATTTTCCTACAATATAAATTTGTAAGTAATTATTTTCTTAAACCCATAAATATAAATTATTTTAAAAGAAAATATTTAATTTTTGTCATGTTCTATAAGATTGTTTACAAAATAACATATTTTAAATTCGTTGCTTCTTAAAATCAAAGGGCCAAAAGTATATATATACTCTAGTCATAGCTCTACTTTACTAAAACTAAATAAATTCAATTAAATTCTTACATAAGTTACGTTTGAAATTCTTTACCAATTTTTTATCCATTTTAATTGAGTTTTTATCCATTCCAAAACAATTATGTGTGTGATTAAAGCAATTTATAAGCATCGAATTATTACTTTTTGTATTATTTTATTTCAAGTTTATATTTACAATTTTTTTTGTTTTATTTTAACTTAAGGAGTAGATGTACATGTATCTAACCTTTTTTTAATTTCAGTTTCATTGGATTTTCTTAGCTTGATAAAAAATTATGTTGCTGAGATGTTTTATCATCGTGTGATTCACAAAAGCGAATAATTTAATAATACGAACTAAAACTGGAATCATTTTCAATCATTAAAGTTTAATTATTCAAGGAAAATGTAAGCTCATGCTATTTGACTGTGAGGAGAGCAGACGAATCATTCACCGTGAATTATGCTTTCAGCTAAATTTCTGCGATCCCAAATTTTAAGAATTCAGACTTTCCAAGAAAATTACAACTTTTATAACAATAACCACATAGAAGGATGCTCTTATTATCTTTACTGAAAAAAAAGGGATTTTTATTCGAAAAGATTTCGCAGTGAAAACTGGATTTTAAAGAGACTCAGACCTTCCTTTTTTTCTTTTTTTTTTTTTTATAAATTCATATAATTTTTAGATATGTCTGTATTTGCAAATTTAAGTTTATTTTAACTATCCCTAATAGCATTTTCAAAGGATTTTTTTTCAACATTATTAAATAACATCATAAATTTTTCTCTTGTTTTGTAGACTGCAAAAGAATCTCGTTGGACTATTAATAGGACTTTGAATGTTCCGAATAAAGTTTCGATGCCATACCTGGCCATTGTTCCGTGTTTTACAACCGGAATGAAGTAGGAAATTATCACAAAAAAAACTCTAAGGGATGACAGATAAGTGCATTTTAAAATCCTTAGTTATTAGAGATTTGTGTGTGAGCGTTCTTAAACACGTCAAACAAAACTTTCATGTTGATGAGGTATAATAACTAAATGTATTGAGGTTCTATTGATATCTTAAAACTAGAAAAAAAGAAAGAAAAAAAAAAAAAA
>BMAV01014687.1:190528-205959 GCA_019973955.1 Trichonephila inaurata madagascariensis | reverse complement strand
AAAAATGTAAAAATGATATATTTATTTTTTAAATATTAAAGGACAAACGGCCATATCAATGCAAAAACTGGGCAATGACTTGCACTTTAACACAATTGAAACTGTTTACAAACATTATAACATTATATTCCAATTGTCTACAAATCACAAAAACAAATTTGCATGGAATGTTTATTTGGAATAATTTATGATATTTCTGGCAAGTAAATTCACAACAGAAATCATCATTTATGCACAGTATCACATATAACAATCATCACTAGTTTATATGCAGCAACATAAAATAGCTTTAGTCTAATAAATACATGTTAGTTAGAATTATTTCAACAAACCAGTGTTTTATTTCCAACCATTTTTTAAAAACAATTGTTTAATCACATATATCTTATTTAAATGGATAATATATACATATTTTGTTTTAAAAAATGTATACAGTATTCATATAATTCAAGTAAATTTCATTTAACTACTATTTAAATACAATAAAACTCACTTAAATGGGCATTCTAAAATAAATTAATAAAAAATGATTTAATATGACCTACATAACATTTTTTCCATAACTAGCATTTAAAAAATAGGATCAAAATAATAATAAAAAAAAGATACATTAAAAATTATCAAACATAAGTAATAAGTTATATATTTAAAAAACTGAATTATGTTCCATCACAGATTGAACTATAACAAATAAATCATACTAATCCCATTTAAAAAAACAAGCATTTACTATTTTTTTTACATACAATCCAATTTCTTAACCCAATTAAACTCACTAACAATCTATTCAACCCAATGGTCTTTAAAAAGAAGCTAGATTTTTTTAATTGTATGAATCCCAATTTCATTACTTTCACAATCATCCCACAATTCATATCATTAGCTGCTCCAAAAAAATGTAGCATGGTAATTGTGGAAAAGCATGAATACATCAGAAACCATCACCCCATAACTTATTTGAAAGATGACGATTTTTTTATAGCATTATTATTCTTTAACTATATAACTGAACAGTTCCAAAATATGCAGCTGTAGGAATTGTTATTGTAAAAAAAGCAGTTTGTTGTATGACAGGAACTAAACCAATTGCATGGTGCAAAGGTCCTGCAGTTATTTCGATGTCAGGAGACTACCAAATGCCTTTTTTTTTTGGCTAAGACTTAGTTATTTTGCTTGCATCATAGTTCTGGAACTCCCATCTTTGTCTTGCCTCATCAGAACATTCTTGCATTGAAACCTTTTCCTTGTCTTCACTCATTTCCAGACATTGACCACTACTTCCATGTTGAAGTGATTTAGACTAAAAAAAGGTAAAAAGAGAAATTTTAATTATTTATAATAACTTGAAAATTTAATACTAAGAATAATTTGGCTAGATTTTAAGATGACTTCCTATAAAATATTTTCAATTTTATATAAAAATCAATACATTCTTTGTAATGAAATAGATGCATGTAATAAAGGTAATATATTTCCAGCTTCACAAATAATTTTCTTATAAAGCACGTTTCCCTTGTTCCATCTATTTTACAGAGTAAAAAGGGCTGGATTAAATTTACCTTTGTAATCTATTTGTTCATTATGAAAATTAATTAATTTCTGTAAAATTGTATCGAAATATATCTTATTCTAAAGAATGGCACAGGTGACAATATTCAGTTAATTAACATCCATAATATTTGGTATATTCCTACAGTAAATATATAAAAATGTTACCTTCTAACTTAGAAGAAATACTTTGGAATATATATACTTATACAAATAATCATACATACTTTCTGAAATCATGGTTATCTTAAGTCAACTTTAACCATAATTAAAGAAAAAATAATTCTTTTCTTAACACATTAAATCCACTTTTAAAGACTGAAAATTATATTGGAAAGGGGCATTGACATACATAAGGGAAGGGGGAGTTCAACCCCCTCCCTTCTAAAGAGAAGTCTTTAAACACCACTGGGAAAGGGGAATTATTTTAGTTGGTTATTAACCACAAAAAATTTTAAGCAAATTTATACTTTTTTTCCTAACAATAAAGAAATTACTCTATAGATGTATTATCAAAAAGTTACCTTTATTTAAAATACATTTTTAGTCATTTGACTTCGCATCATTCTTTTCTTAATATATTTCAAAATTAACTGTATCAATTTGGAATTAAACTTACTTTAGGATTATATATCCATAACTGATTTCCTTTGGAACCATGGCAAGGATAGAGAATAACATCTTTTCCAGCATAATCCAGGCAAGCTTCATCACGTCTAATTTCTCCTTCTTTACTTAACATCCAGAACTGCACAAAAAGTTATAAAAATTAAAAAAATAATACATAAAAAATTTAAATATAATATTTGATAACCTACCAATCAATATTGCTTGCTGGACCAAATCTAAAGTAAAAACTTCAATGTGTTTATACTTGGATATACCTTATAGGAATAATATATATATATATATTTATACATTTAATTTCAACAAATTTAGTTGATTTTACAGAAAATTCAGTTTTTGATAACTCAAAGAGATAAATTTCATATTTATCATAATAAAAAATAATACAAAACTATAATCAACAATTTATTTACTTAATGCCTGAAATCAAAATGATTATAAAGGTAATTGCATGATTTTATGGTATATAAAAAAAGATGCCAATATGATTATTTTTTTTATAATTATTACAAAATAAATTATTGCTCATAAGAAATGCATCATTAATATGATGTATTTCAATTCATTTCAATCAATATAATTAATCTTTTGCTACAGGATTAAATTAAAAGGAATGTTGGAAATCATTAAAATCAAAAAAGTTTATAAGGTTCAGTCTTCTTTAAAACGAAAAAGTACTAGAATTTTACAAACAGGTAATAATTAAATAGTAAAAAAAAATTATCAAAATAGATATATGTGAAAGTTTTTTACAGCCAGTGAAAAAATATGCACATTCTATAAAACTTATTTCATTTCTAAAATTTGTTTTGAAATTTTCCTATTTATACAATTGTAGTATAACCCTAAAATTTTAATAAAGAATTAACCAATATTTACCAGTGTTCATACCCAGATTACAAATTTTCTTTTATGAGATCTCTCATCATGGTTCTAGAAAGCTTAGGCTGTTTTTCTAAATGTTGAAAACTACTTATATAGAAATAGTTTTGCATTTTCACCACATAAATGCCAATTTTGTAGACATAAAAATATGATATTTGGTTGAATATTATGCTACGAGAAACATTTTCATAATGGCATGGAACTGAAAAGTTCCTTTTCTCTCACACTGCATGCAATTGAAGTACCATTTAGTGAGGTTATGAGAAGTTATTTCAGTTAAAAGTTGTTGGTTAATTAAAAGTTAAGTTGTACATTAAATTATATATATATATATAGGTTAATTAACATATCACGTCCTGCAGCATGTTGCAATGAATTTATGAAACAAAAACTGATTGCAAAGAATTATTTAGTTTCAGAATAAAAATAGACTAATTTTACATCATATCTTTGATAGAAAGATATGTTTGAATTAAAGACTGCTTTATATTAACATCATAGATTGCTAAGAATATTAACAATATTAATTAATCACCAACAGACAAGATTATTTACAAAATGTAATGAAAGACAATGCTACCTACAGATTACCACAAAACTAATTTTACTTTCACAATGACTTCTGTAGCATTCTTATGTCTTAGGTTATGTGGCTTCATATTAAAAAAAATATTTTAACAATACTACAAGAGAATACATTTTTTTTTTCACAGAAACATGGTACCTGGTAGTCTCTTCCTGGAATACATTCCCACATTTGAAGTTTAAAGTAGGCCCCAAGCTTAAAAGGAGATTTTTCTACACACCATTCTTCCTCTTTACAGGCCAAACTTCTAATCTATAAGTCATTTTGATGAAGTAAAGTTTTCAAATTCACATTATTTGGGGCAGATTTGGACCAAATTCATTCTGCATCTTGCAACATTTGATGAAGAGTTAATTTATAAATTTTGAATATTCTCAGATAGGAATACTGTGTCTAGATAATGAGATTAATTTTGTGTGTAAAAAGGTGCAATTTAGATGCAAAAAATGTATAATTTTAACTTTATAAAAACTGATTTATCACATGGGTGCCTAGCAAGTTAGTAAAAAGGCTTTGCATTAGTAATTATATAATAACTTATAAAACAAATATTTCAGTGCAAAATACATGTCTAGAGGTACATGAATTTCTTTGCTAGAAAATTTTGGACAAATGAAACTTTATTTAATAAGATAAAAATTTAAAGGAGAGTCTAAATTGGTACTGAGTACAAATTATATAAGAAAAATGCACATTTTACTAGATACAACAGATTTTAAACTTATGCTAGTAAGTTATTTCAGATGCTAGATCAAAAATTTACAAAACCAAATTCAAAAAGTAGTCTATTTGCATTTTAGAGAGGGAGTATAATTGCAAGGCATTATTTTTAGAGCATTATATTCTGTATCAAAGGTCGGAAAATAAGTGAGGTATAGCTGAAAAAAAATTCAGAAGTTCATGCAGATATTGATAGGTCTAATGCCTAATTCCATTCTAAAAAAAATTCATGCAAAAGTGAGTTAATTTATTAAGTTGAAAAAGTGGATAGTGGGGAAATTGTAAAACATTTTTAATGTCCTATTATTATTTAAGGAATATATTTGAATGTATATTTTATATTTCTATAATTAGGGGGAAAAAACTTGAAATTCTTTTAAACCAGATTATAGTAATTTTCATTAAAGAATGTAACATGTAGAATGCAAAAATTGAAATTCTTTTGAACCCAGATTTCATATGTATGAAAACGACTTGCAAAAAATTGATTATTTAGGAAATTTTGTTCAAGAAAATCAAGTAGATGGAGATAACATCATGGGAAAATTAAATTCTTTAATAAAATCATTAATATTTCACCAGTAAAACACAACTGTTTTTATAATGTATATAGCTTTCCTTCTTCTGTAATAAAAAAGTATACTCAATGAAATGAATGAAGAATCTTATTTTGAAGAAATATATCAACCTGTTGTTTTATTAGAAATCAGTTATTCATCATTTTGAAACATGCCACAAGTCATCTCATTCCTACCATTTTACTTAAAAAAATCTCTTATGAGATAAGGTTCTTGAATACAAACTTTGCTGAAAAGTAACTGATGAAGGTAGGAATGGGTACAAAGAGGGAAAAACTCACCTGATTTCCCCCCTGTCCATGACAAGGATACAGCCCAATCGGCTTATGCAAGTTATTCTTCCGGGCTGGGCTATCCAAGCACATCTTTCGGCCATCTCCTCCCAAATTTTTCACCTGGTTGAAATGCAAAATCAATTATTTTTGTCTTCCAAAGATAATTTCATTTTTCATCCAACAGCTCTAAGCCTTCAGATAAGGAAACTTGAGAGAAAAACCAAGCTTCTCCATTGTAAAGTAACATTTGATAGTAAAAGTTTGGTTTGAGTTTCTGATTATTATTAATTACATTGAAATAGCAGCAAGATTGTTTTTGGAAATAGAATGCTTGCTTTTAGACTTCCAATAAGTCATACTCTAATAGTATAAAAAAAAATTCTCAAAGTTAATTTGTGATTTATAAATATTTTTTTTAAAAAATTGCACTATTTAAACTTAAAAAAAAAAGCTTTCTGTCATATTGTATTGAGAAATTTATTAAAATGGAACTTATTTAAATCAATAAAAACATTTCAAAGAATTTGCTAGGTTTCCTTATAATAAACTGAACTATAATCTTTATTATAAAGTTATAACTTGTAACTAGTTTTTTGAAACTTAAGTTTTTTTCCCATTGCAATATGTAATCAAGGTTTAAATGCTTAAGAAATATGTTGTATTCATTTCTTTAAAGTGACATATCATGGAAACAATACAAAAGAAAAATAGCTTTTGAAATAAAATATTAGTGAAGCATTAGAAACAAGAAAATTTCATGCACTTAGTGATAAATCTGAATTAAAGCAATTAAAATTTCATGTCCTGTTTTGCATATTTTTCATTACTAAAATATACATAAAAAAATATATTTATCAAACATTTGTATTTATTTTTTAGGTATAAAAATATTTTTTATGTGTTGCAAGATGTAATCAAATAAATAAAAACAATTCTTTTAAAAATAAATAAAAAATAAAATGCAGTAATTGATTAATATGAAAAATACACACAAGTTTTCTGATTAATACAATTAAATGAAAGCATATTATAGTGCTTTTATCCAAAATTACTGAGAGAAAACATATATTAATCCATTACAAAGGATGTTAATATAAAACCTTTAAGCCCAAATAATACATACTATTTATAAAACAGAACACTAAATTTTCTGAGTTATAACAATTTTCTGAGTTTGAGTCTTGAGAAACAATATTAAAATTTCATTTATAACACTGAAATCTTTTTTTTTTTTTTTGAAAATCAGTTTTTATATAATACATTTTTAATTTACATTTGATATGGTTAAACCATCTTTTCATGAAAAACATACAAGTGAATAAGTAATTTGTATTTTTCAGTATTTATTTCAACATTTATAGAAAAAGTTTGGAGAGGGTGATGTAGGCAATCAGTAACGAAAAATAAAAAATTTTCAAATGGAAAGGAAAATAATTTTTCTTTTCATGTAATTTAAACAAAAAATTTTTTTTTCTCTATGAAAACATTAAATTTAAGTCTTTTAAAATGCAATAATATACTTGATATGTTTCATAAAAAAGACTATTATTCTGGTTTTTGCATAACATTTTAATTAAGTATAACATTAATAAAATTTTGACTATATTTATCATACAAATGCTTTATTAAAACCAGTTATTCTGTTTTATGTTTTGTTTATAAAATTATTTGAAAAGAATTCTCCCGCTGAAGATTTCCTATACTTCAATAAAAAAATATCAATATTAAGAAAAAAATTAATACAAACATGCTTAAATTGCATTAAGATTTTTTTTTTAGGAAACAAAATAAAGAAAATCATCTCTCCAATATAATAGAATAGAAGTTTCTTTAAAGTAATATTTGCATTTCTAATTATGAGAATTTAAAATGGTGTAATTCAGGATTGTTCTTTTTTTGTTTCAAAGTTCAATGCAATAATTTTCCAAAAATATATTATAATAGTAAGATCTGTCTGAATTAAATGCATGTTAAAAACTAAATGATTTGTACATCTAAAAATTTTCCTTTCACATATCAATATTTTTACTTAATGTATTATCATTCAAGTACTTTCTTAGCAATATTAAACGATTTATCTACACAATTCATTAAACAAAGGTGTTCATCTTTTATGAATTAAATTCAAAACCTCAATCTTTAAAAATGAAAGGGAAAAAAAATGTTTTTGTGTGAATACAGCAAATATTTATTTTTAATGACAGAGTTTAATTATATCCTCAAATAAAATTAATAACAAATTGTTACAATTTGAACTGAATAATAGCTTGTTTTGTCATAATTATTTTAATCTTTGAGATAAAGTTATCAGTACTTTATAGTGTTTAAATTAATGCAATATATCATTAAATTTGTTCAGCAGAAATAATGTAGTAAAGCAATTGCAAATTCTTTTTTTTTTAGCAAAGCTAATAGCTTTGATATAAAAAGAATTACCTCTCCATTAGCCACAGCATCTCCAGGAACAAAAAGTTCAGGATACACATTATCTAAATACCATTTAAAGCTCTTGCATTGTAATTTTTTTCGAAGTTCTTTTCTCTCAGTAATATCACCATAGTCTCCCTAAATGAAAAGTAATATCATAAAATATAGATAAAATCCATGCATAATATCAGAAAATTTATGATGGTTTGAGTATGATTATGAAATTTAAGGATGTAAGCAAGTTATTTTTAAATGCTTTTAACTTAAACTTTTAACGAAAGCCTGAAAGGTATACAAAGAAAATATACAACTAAACATTAGTTAATGTTTAAATTATCACTGAAACTGGTTCATTAATATGTTATATAATCAATGAAATATTGTCTTTTAATTATTTACAAACAGCTGAAAAATAAAGTTAAGTTACTCAGGAATGTTCAATTAACAATATAAATTTCATAATTACGTTAAACCTATACATTTTTTCTAAATTTTCCACTTACAAAAATAATGAAACCAATTGCTTATCAAAAAAAGTTTTCATTCAACCTTTTACAATAGTTAGATATAATATAAAACAATAAATAAAATTGATTTTTCACAAACAAAACTCAAAGCAGATTTAACAACAATATAAAATATTGCACAATTATTTTTTCAAAATAAAACTTATTGGATTAAGGACTTCTTGGGAAGGCCTTGGTCCATCTAGAGCTATTGTGTCAATAAAAGAAGAAAACAATTATTTCGATTTTTTCCTCATTAGCAAACACGCACACACAATTATTGTGATACCTCATATTTACTTTTGAACTTCCCTATGTATATTAACACTATAGAGATTTAAAAAAAAAAAAAAAAAAAAGGAATTAGTACCAAATCGGTTCCGATGCGTTGGTAATAGTACTTTGCATATTCATCTAACCATACTTCTGCTAATCGAATAGAGTTTCTCTTCAACACATTAACACCTGTTCTCCATTTGTAGGGACTACGTTTTCTGAAGATATGACCAACATGAGAACAAGGAATGATTTCTAAAGTTCCTCCACACATCCATGTCTGCAAATAATAAAATTATATATAAGAATGGCGCTTTAAGTCATATTATCAGTATACAAATAATAGATTAAATTACTACTACATGCAGAATTTTTTCCTCTTATGTTATTTATATGTTACCCAAGCTAAGGCATTTGTCAAGTATATACTAATGAATTTTTAATTCTACTTTTATTAAAAAAATATTTTAGTATAAAATTGATTTTTACAAATTTAGTTGTATCAAATGGTTTAATTAACATATAGAAAAATATTGTTAATTAATGAAATGCTTAATTTAAGAAAACATAAAACATGCAGGTAAAAATAATAAAAATGAACATTGTATTATTTTCATAACATTTCAAAAAATAAACATATTGAAATAAAAACATACCTTGAAGGAAAGCTCCAAGTTTTCACCACCCCAAATATCAAAACCACTGTCATATGTTCCAAGTTTTTCGAAGAATTTCTTATCAATTGAGAACAAGCCTCCAGCCATGGTAGGTGATCTGAAATTAATATCACATTATTCACATTTTTTTTCACCTTGTATCAGTAAAACAAGCAGTAATATAGAATTTTTCATTTATTACAGACACTCAATAATATATTTTAATTATAGAAAGAACAAAGTCTGTTAATTCAGCCATATCTGTGGAAGTAAATTTTTTTAAAGTAAGATAAAATTTGTATGTGGCCCGTTTAACTCAAAATTTTTTCTAGTCTAAAATCTTCAAACATAATACAAATAACAGCCTTAATGGATAATGGGGTTTCTCATTAAATATTTTGTCTACTTGATTCAATTACAGACAAACATTTCTTCTAAAATTTTGACTCTGCTGGCTATCAAAAAATGAATGCAAAATATCTAAATTGAAATTTCCCTTTATTATAATGTCTGAAAGGTTTTTCCCTTTGAGAGAGAGGTACGATTATAAACAGTTTTTATTGACAGCTCGAATAATACGGAGATACAGTAGTTTTTAAGTTTTTTATAAATCGAAAATTATGTGAAAGTAGTGTGCATTTTAAAGCCTAAATTTATCTCTAAAATAAATGTAATAATATATATATAACAAGCCCATTCTAAACTTTCATAAAAAAGATTTGAATCGAGTGTGCTTTCAAAAATCATTGCATTTCATACATAAAATGGGTACTTACGTATTCCACCATCGAGCAATTTCTTCAAATTAAAAGACATCGTCAAATACCGCGATACGGAGCCAATTGAGGAAACCATTCAGCGCATATTCGATCACAGTAATAATAATGTTGACAGTATTTGGTGAAATTTTTGAATTAGAGATGTCTTTTCGCTTGATGAAATTGGTCGACGGTATTACACGTCAGTACCGTACAACGTAATGTTGCAATAGAATTTTTTTTAAAAAATCGTTCCAAAAATAGATGTATTATAAAATCGTTCTCAAAACACATATACCCTTTGAAGACTAAAGACGTGCACAAATTCGTTTAAAAAACTGAATAAAGGTTTGATACAATTTTTTCAATTACTAATCCAGAAACTGATGTGTTTTAGTTAAATAACTAATGTTTTATGGATGCTAGATAAATGGAAGCCATAAGGTTCTCAGGAATCAATAATTTCATAAAAAAGACTAATTTGATACAATGTCGCGCTAGAATTACACATAATGGGCTATCAAAAGATCTCTGAAATTCCAACCATGACCACGGCGTTTTTAGAAAACCAGTAACCTAAATATATTCTAAATTTCTATTAATAAAAATTTCACTCACGCAACTGGCAACCATGTATGCTTTCGCTTTTTGTTTTCCCTTTCTGGAACAGGATGCCAATTGAATTGTAGATTCCAATCGAATCCACCCACATTAAGGCCTCGGGAATCCCGATAATGATACTGGAAGGTATCATCGCTGATCACATCAATAACGGGACACACAACGTTGGTTGGATCTTGATATATCCGATGAAGCAGAGGTTCCAACCAGCCTGTGGGAGAAAAAACAAACAAATATAAATTGTGTTTTTAACTCTTTAATGCTTTTAGAGGGAGTGAGAAATCAATTTTAATCAATGGAACAATCATTATAGTAAAATTATTACCATGATGATTAATATAACTTAAAAAATTATTATACCGAACAATTTCAAGTTATACATTCGTTAAATATTTTTATTCCATTTAGGAAGCAATAAGTCGTGAGTTAAAGCATTTCTCTAAGTTTTAATAAACGGCGATATATTATGTTGTAAGAATTAAAACGAAGATCTAATTCATTTAAAAAAAATGGCAAAGATGTTTTTTTTTTTAAATATTTTTTTCTAGTTTATTTGGCAAAAAGCGAAATATTCCCCATTATTTTCTTCAAACTTTAAAGGATAGAAATCAATGTGAATTCTTTAGATTTAAAACAGAAAGAATTCGAAATGTTTTTTTAAAATTATATTCGCATTAGATACATTATACTAATCTATCCTGAATAAATAAAAAATAATTAATTTACATCAGGTAACAAAAACTCCACCATAAGATACAATACAACTTATAATATTACCTTGGATCGAACAGTTATAAATATTTATTGTATCTCATTTGATTTGATTGATTGTTTGTTCTTGTTGCACTTTTAAAATACATGAGAGTTGTTGGCGATGGAAGTCTCAGTTTTGAATTATGGTCAAGTGATCAGGACGACACTGCACCCACACTCCAAACTTTCCCAAAACGTCAACACAAAACTTTGATCTCGTCAAAATTAATACGCATCTGCCCATCTATACGGTAGGACTTTGGCGATATTGAGTTTTGAACGCCCGACTCAACAGAAACAGCATCGGCCAAGAATTCACGACCATTACCACTCGGCTACTGTGGCCATGTTTCTCATTTGAAAGCAAGAACTAAGAAACGGGGACCCCCCACAGTTGAAATATTAGTTTTAAATTAAAGAAAAAATTTTAAAAAATATTGTTCATCGGTGGTATAAATTCGAGGTTTTCAAAAGACCTCGTAATTCTGAAAAAGGGTCAAGCGATGATGATGAATACCAGAAATAGCACCTAACTCAGAGTCATTGTTTAACTTTGCACTTTCAGCAACACGAAGGCTACTGGCAATGGACTTTGTAATTTCGTATCACTGTCAAGTGACGATGACGACACCTGAGCTGGCACCTATCCTCTCTCCAGACCTCCACACCACGCCATGGGAGGGCTTTGGGTTTCAACAGATTTAACGTGTATCAGTTCCTTTGCTCGGTGTGTCTTCAGTAGCACAAGATTTCGAACCTTCAACACGATAACGCTGGTTCGTGACCATGACCACAACACCTCTTAAATTTTTTTTTTCACTTCGTAATAAAAAATGGTGTGTTCAGTGGTCCCCGTGTCCAGACCCCTCCCCCAAACCCTTCATTTTTTTTATTAATTATAATCATATGTATATAGTGCGTAAAATTTAATTTTGTATTTGTTATAAATAATTAATTTTATTAATTAATGCTAATTATTTATCCAATAATTAATTTTTTACTGTTTTTTTTTTTGTTTTTTGTTCCGGAAAATTGACAAAATCAAAAGAATACATTGGGTGGCGTTTTGGAGCATGATACGAAAATGGTGGACTTCCGACCCTGTCCCCCCCCCCTCCTTAAAAAAATTCTTGTGTGCGCCACTGGGTGTGTTAATCGTACGATACAGTTTTAATAACTAAAAAACTGAGAATGCAAATAAGCGCTATTTGATACAAGAACAAAAATTCTTTAATTTATAGAAGGCTTATCTCGACAAATTGCACTTTAAAAATAAAACAAAATCATCAACAGGCGCCTTTACATATACATGCATATTACATTAATATGAAAAATTAAAGCGACCTTTATTGCTTCTCAATTAATATGTGGTCTCTAATGATAAAAAGAATCCCAATCTCTGACATAAAATGAATAACATAAAAAATCCACACGAATAAAGTCATTAAAATTCGACCACAATCTAATTACGATTATGAACTACAATCGTATGAATTCGAATACGGCAACTTTCATGGACCTTAGCAACCTAACTGTCAAATAAACACACAAGGGGAATTGATGGTGGAATTGTACAAGTGTAACGATAATCTATTCAAACAAAAATTACTGGTAATGCGTTTTCGAATGGGAATTGATGATACCTGAGCAACTGGAAAACACATTCGATTCCGTCGTCTCAGTGGCATACATATATGATACCAAACGAAACTCGTCCATTTTTAATACCTACGCCTTTTAGACCTTTTTTAGAGGCAATTAGAATCAGAACAATTCGCAGTTACGCTCCGGGGCACTCCTGAACACGTTAATCATCGAAGTCACGCCCCTGCTCCTAGGGTTACTGCATTTGGAGCGGTGGGAGTGAAGTGACTTTTAGGTCTTGTTTTGAAATTTGTAACTTTAGAAAAGGATGCACGGATACCAGGGGAAAGGAGGGAAACCAGTTGGGGTTACATTAATATGTTTTTAGAGATAGATATTTTGAATTAAATTTCCATATAGAATATATTCTTTCTCGTTGGAAATAGTAAATGTGAAAGTATATAATTTTAACAATAAGAGTATTAATTTTATTTTTGCTCTTTTTTAATATCACATAGAAATAGGATGTTGTATACAGATTAAGATTTAATTATCCCAGTATAGTGAGTTCTTATTAACTTCGCGCTATAAAGCAAACAACTCGAGGACTATTAGCGACGAACCTCAAGCAACGAGGACAATACCTGTGCTGACATCCCTCTCCAAAAAAACGCCAATGGGACTTTGAGGCAAGGCAGATTTAACATGACATGTCTTCAGTGGTACTAAGGCTCGAATTCATGACAGGCCATCCACGAGTTCGTGACTAGACTACCGCGGCCGTCCGCAGTAAAAAGCACACAGATAAGATTGTTTTTGAATGACCCGTCTGACGTTCAACCACAGTAGTTCAAATCGAATCATAAACTCTACAATTCTCATCTTAACATTTCAACCATGGCTTGTAGATGATTCCTTCCTCATGGACGTTTTAAGGCAAGAGCCAACTGGGCCCAGTGTCGATTGCATCAGGATTCGAGTAATTTTAAAATGTCCAAATTTTCATTCCAGACATATTCTTCTTCTTCTTCTTCAAAAAAAAAAAAAAAAAAAAAAAAAACACCCTGCGAATTTCGATCTAAATGCCAATTTGCACCAATGGCAATACTGCAGTTCAGGTCTAGCCCTACCACCATGCATCATCCTTTAGTCGAAAGGTGGCAGTCCACTTCTGCCTTAATTTACATATAATCAGGAACAGAGGGATACTCAGACCTCTGTTATACAGGGGGTGGGGTGGGGGAGTACATTCTAAAAAGAAAAAGATAGATAATCTCTATGGTAAAAATTTGTTGGGAGGAAAGAAGGGGACCACCACTTATAAATTTCCTGGTGAATGGAGTAAACAATTGACTAAAAATTGTCAGTCTATTCTGAATTTCAAGGCAATGGAAAATGGTAATGCCTTACCTAGATTCTCTTAAAAACATTTTTTTTTTTAAATTTGGCTTCTTTGCTGTAATGTTTTAGGGATTAAAAGTCTTCACAATGACTCAAGAGGAGTGGGGCTCCAGCTTAGTTGTAGTCCAATTCACTCGACCGAGGTTCAAGATTACTATGCAGTGGCGTAACAGAGAATATTAGGGCCCCACCGCAAAGTCAAGTTTTGGGCCCCACCCCGGATCTTACACAAAGGACTGCAAACTCACAACATCCCGCTTTGGGAACCCTAGAATTCTGCTTTCCCCCCACGCTGTGGGGGGTGCGGAGATGTACGTTGCGCCACTGTTACTAGGTCTGTCACCAATAGCCCTCGTGCTGCTTTAGAATGCGACTTTAATAAGATGTTTACCCACTTACTTACCAGTGCAACGTTGAGCATTTTTAGCTAGTTAGCAATAAATGCATTTTGAGCTAAAAAAAAAATTCTGATTTTTTTTCCCTTAACGATTGCACATAAAGTCAAAAAAGTAATTTTATGGCGTTTTAAACAAATTGGATCATCAAACTGTGTGTAAGGTTCGTTACATTTATACACAGTTTCTACCGCAGGGAGGAGGAACAGAAAGAAAAGAAAAAAAATCGCCAAGCGACAAAACATTCGAATCACGTCTCAGTGAAGCCATTTAGTTCTGGATGAGGAATGGCGACATTTTTTTTTATCTTGCTGTCTTTTTTTTTTTTTTACTTTAGCTCATTCACTCCTCCCGATAAAACAATGAAGATAAAAGCACTGGCGCTACAAGCACAACACCCTAGCTCATTGAAATAAATAATTTCCCAACTTAATACCAGAGAGCAACGAGCCCTACTATTGGGGCCGCTTCTCTGAGTGATGTTCCGCAATCACATCGTCTGCCTCATTTCCTTCTTCTCTGCCAGAATTGGGGACACGCACTGGTAGCTCCTCATTTCTTCAATTGAAGAATTTCATTAACAACATGAAATGCGCTTCGGCTTTTGATGCGGTTGGCTAGCAAGGTGATACGGCATCTCTAGATTGACCTGTTGTGTGCAATGGTCTCTGATGCGTTTGTGTATACAGATCAATAAAATTTATTAACAGGCCTTCAAAATCTGGCGCGTGGTTCGGCATAGATATTTTTTTCCCCTTTTCCCAAGAGTAGAACAAAGACCCAATTTATAGGTTTTATCTCAAAATATGTTTATTGGGAGATGACTGGATGAAAA
>BMAV01014687.1:168253-180528 GCA_019973955.1 Trichonephila inaurata madagascariensis | reverse complement strand
ATTGTTTAACCTATACCGCAAGTTTGTCTACGGGCAGGTGATCCAACAAGTTATTGTGCAAATGAGATTAATTTGAAATAATGAGTAACAATATTATTTATTTGAACGGGTAACATCAAGAGAATATTCTAAGAAAAGTGGACCCCATACAATGGAAAAAACATGTCATTAGTTTCATAAAAATAAGTTGCGACACGTTTATTTCAATGCCAAATAATGTCACTTCAGGATTCAGACTCCGATATGTCATCTTTTAACTGAGCGTCGTAGACAATGCTATATTGTATACAAATCCTGTGGTTTCTCAAAGAAATTGTTTCATAAGTCATCAATTAATTTATTTTTTATTGTTTTCTTGGACTAAAACCTGCCCATAATTCCTAAGAATTATAAAATAATAAACGTTTTTATTCATAAACATAATCAATTTAATTTCAGCTGTCTTCATCGTCATTCAGACAAACTTTTCCGGAAATTTATGCATTAATGCATTGTATAATACCGAGTAAATTTAATATAACTCATTTTCGAACTTTTATTATTAAAATATGAATATCATTAAGACAGTGATTGTTAATTTCTTCAGCGTTTTGATTGATTATTTCTATTATATTCGAAGGAACGTGTGCAACATGCTTTCTTATCTAGAAACACTGTTAAATAGCGAAATCTATGCGTATGTCTTTCTCCCTGCATGACTTTCTCTCGAGGCCATGATGTTACGACAATGTGAGGATTATGGTTTTATACTTTATGTCGCGTTACAAATTACACCGGAACTCTATTGGCGACTATAGACCCAATAAAATGTTTTAAAAAGGCAAGACGGTGATTTCCGAGTTGTATTTTCTTTATCTAATTTCCCAACGTCACCAAAGTAAGTATTTAAGACAAGCTTCCTCTTACATATGCAACATCCTCCATCACGAATCTTTAGTGAAACCAGGACTCAAATTTACGACTGGACTTGAACATTGCGTGGTACGAAGTTCGCGGCCATGACTAATGCGTTACGTCAATGGTCAGCAAACCACGGTTCGCGAGCCGCTAATGGCTCTTTACATAGACGAATGAGGCTCTTCAGACTTCTGCTTCAATGTTTTACGAAAAATTGTTTTACTTTCCCGTGTTCCTTTGTAACTATCTGTTAAAAAAATTCAATAAAATTCAAAAAAATGTTTATATTTAAACATTTGATTGGTTAAAACAGTTTATTTTGTATTACATCGTTTTCTATTTTGCAAAGTTTATTGTGAATCAGCGAAAATATTAGAATTTGTTCCGACGCAGTGAAGGTCGAGTTGAGTTGAGAGTTTTATTAACGTCGCATTACAAAAGCTATTAGTGAATGATTTCGTAATTTTGAACCTCGGTCAAGAAACGAGGATTACACTTGAGCTGACACACCCTCCCCTTTCTTTCCAAACTACCACATCATGCAAATAACTTGAGCCTCGACAGATTTAAGGCCTTATCACACGTATACGTATTTGGAGATATTTTCCTTGAAAGCAACCATTCTGAGCAATTTCTACCTAGTTTCCATAGCAATGGCTCCGAACAACTTTTTCCTAGTGAGCTGAAACAATTGCTTAAAATTCCAGCCAATGGGGTTCTTCGCCTCCCTAAGTCATAAGCAAAATGGCGGTAAAGAGGACAGCCTCGGCTTCGTCAAACGGATCGGAAATGCCGTGTAATATTTTAAACAGAATGGTTCGACCGTCAACAAAAGCGTGAACGGAATAAAAGAAATAATATTGGATGTTCGTTTTCCGAAGCAGAAAAATCGGCGAGTAATTTTTCAATGTGAAGAAAGAGCGCTGCTGACGTTAGAGAGTATCGTTTTGTTTACGGCAACCCTTCATCCTAACAGCTGCTCGAAAAATTTGCCGAAACGGTTGTTCTAAATATGCGTGTGTGATAAGGCCTTTAGCGTGCATTAGCTCCTCGGCACTGGGGCTCGAACATGACAAGTTAGCCACGAGTTCGTCTATATAACCACTAGGCTTCTGCGACCACTACCTATGATGCAATGAACTCGTTTATCAGAAAGCGGATCCTACATTCGTCTTATCGTGGTCGCGATCTCAACTCTATATATATCTCTCTCTCTCTCTCTCAACTAGTTACACAAGGCCCCAGTTCATATATTTAAAGCATTTTTAAAAATTAAAAAAAAAATCTATCATTCATGCTTTAATATTTTATCCATCTACAATATAATATTAGTAAGAATTATTATTAAAAAAAGAAACTCGTAGAGAGATTAATTATAATAGACATATCCATCGACTGTTTCGACCTCCAAGTCACCGCAACAAATCTACAAGATGAGCGACTATTGAATTGCAAAGCTCTTTCAAAACAATTGGCTTAAAGGACCTTCAAATGATCGACTCCGTGTTTTATTCAAAAGAAACACGTTTCGAAAATTGAAGTCATTACAACGAAATCACTTTCTCATCTCGTTTCATGCATCATTATATCAGGAGATGAGAATATTTCGGAACTTTATTATGCAGTCGCTTTTAAGTTTTTGCTGCTCCCTAACGTATGCTCGAACAAAAGGGACTAACCAATGTTTTTATACGGAAGAATGCTTAAATTAGCATAGAATTTCGATTTACATTAAGCCTCTCAGGGGACATTACGGATTGATTCTCTGAGTCTGGAATAAATTTGTATTTACATCCAAAGAGTAACTTGCATATCAACCAATTTATTAAGTATGATGACTATTATTTTTCTTAATACTGCCATTATAATTTACAAAAAGTAAAGATTAACACAATAAATATTCAGGAAAAGCTTAAGCTTTTTTAACGTTATATGCATTTATTTATTTTTTAATTACTATTTTCATATAATTTAAATTCCAGAAACCTATATTTTTCATCACGATTTCTCTTTAACTATTCTATCTGCCACCGTTGACTTAGTTGACAGAGTAACAGAGCACAAGCCCTCACGCTGGTTTAGGTAGGGTGCGGCGAGAGGGATGCAACTCGGTTGACGACCTCGTCATCCGGATCCGCTAATGGCAACGAATCTCGTGCTTTGGGATCTCGGTCAAATGACACCAGGCTCGAACTCATTACACGCCTACCACGTTTCTGTGATCATGACCACTAAGCTAAAGCGGCTATCTTACCATTATACGAGCTTTTGGCTAAATTAATGGAAAATGTACAAATAGGCAATTGGAAAATATTTTAAAACGACCTTTTTATAGATCATAAGTATATTTTAAGAACTTTGAGATTAATTTGACAGTTTTAAAAATAAAGCATTTCAGAAAATATATGTTGAGAAGCGAACTTTTAGCGTAAAACTCGATTTTCCCATAAAGAGAGTAACGCTGCAAGGAAAACAACACACGTAGTATCACTATACTGGCATTTAGCCATATTAAAAGCCTATAAAATTGAAATACTAAAAGGAGAGAGAGCTAGGTACTAAATATTAAAAAAAATGTAATCATTTTTATATATAAATTGGAACAAACATGTATCCAAATAACAAAGAAAATTTGAGAATTAACAAAATTTGTATTTAGAAGAACAAATTTAAAAAAAAAATCCTGTTTATATATATATATATAACCATCATTATTTTCTGTATAATTTTCAAATATAATTTTGCACATATGTATATAATTGCAAAGCAAAAAGTAAGACTTTCTTATGATATATTGTTTTATGAGTAATAAGAGAATATAACAATAATTCTCTAAAAGTTCGACGGTAGATATGTATGCATGTTTTTAAAATTAATACGTTAATATCAAATCAAGAATTAATGGAAATTTTCGTTGCCATACAATAAGAGAAAAGATGAAGATAAAACTAATGTACCCATCCAAAAACGTATGAAAATTTCTTCGAAAATATTTCGCACACAAGGGGGTAGAGCTTAATTTCCATTAATTTTATTTAATTCCAAATAAAATTTATCACGCCCAGGAAAGACGGGTCTGGATGGTTTCCAATATTTTCGTGCTGTTGTTAAGTTCAGGAAATGACAATTCATTGTGGAAAGGGTGATTTTTATATCTGTTCTTTTTCTGTTGGTTTATCTATTTTTTTCACACATTCAAAACCGGTTCCTAAAAGGACGGAGCAGTGATTTTATGATACATTGTGGTTAATTCTATATTTACTTATTAGAGTTAAGGAGCACATTACCCTAAAAATGACCACAATACCGAATTTTTTTTTTTTTAACCTTATTTTAAATGTGTGACTTATAGAAATATGCGTACAAAATTTTACAATTCTAATTACATTATTTTGCAGCTGTCAACTTATTTTTAACTCCCAAACTTACTATGTCCTTTAACCCCTTTTTATATCAAAAACTTGGCCCTGAAACCCTTCCCCCCCCCTCTCGAAGTGAAACAATTCTTTTTCAACACATAATAGAAAAAATTATAAATTTTCGATACCTTGAATGGTAAATGTTGACTTAAAAATAAAGTATAAATAAAATATTGTGCTATCTGAAGTAGTATTTATTCAAATTATAACTTTTGCTTTTAAAATATAGAAAAACATTTTTTTTTTTCTTCCTTCTATAAGATGAGTGAATCAATGACATGTGGTTATCTTCATAACAATACAAAATGTAATATCATTTTCTGATCAAAACTGAGAAAAATTTCTTGCATTCACTTCGAGTATCCCAGGATCGTGCACACAGCAAAACAAAACTGTGGATTAGATGTACGACTCTTTTATAATGTCATATTTCAGACAATTTATTGCATGTAACGGTACTATTCTGTTCCTATTTAAACTAGCATAGACGACTGCACCCGCTATCGGCAGGACTGCTACATTACGACACTTGTCATTACCTGTACTTTATGTACCTATCTAAAAAAATTTTATTCTAAAATTTTTATGTTTTAAAATTTTTTAACACATAAAATCCTTACTAATTTATTTTAACTTTCATAATGATGGAAATGGGTTACAGATACTTTACTTTATATTTAAAATTCGCGTATTTTCTAACGTTGCCCATGTACTCCCAAAATAATTTTAATTTGCCCCGGAGCTCTTCAACAGCCACTAGGGCTCCCAGGGATCTATAGGAACCCCTTTGGGAACCTATGGCCTAGTCCATAAATATAAGGAAGGTTAGTTAAAATCAAATATAAATCCTTACCATCAGTACATTCACAGTGTGAATCTAAGTAAGTGAGCACAGGTCCTGAAGCAACGGATGCTCCCAGTAATCGAGCCCGTATAAGTCCTTCTCGTTTCTGGGCCCTCACCAGCTGCACTTTGGGAAGACGAGATATGTAGTTCTCCAGTCTTTGTTTCAGATGAGCTGAAATTATAAAATTTTGTCTCTCATTTTCGAATCAAACTATTGAGTAAAGGAAAAAAAAGTTATTTAGAGTTACCAGCATCCAAGAGATATATACCGAGATAAAAATTTACGAGGCACATACGCTGAAAGTAAGTTTCCCACATCATCAAAAGATGACGATGTAACGGGTACGGAATGAGAAGACATAAGCCGGGTAAACTACACATGAGGTAATAATATACGGTAGTTGTAACAACCTAATTGCTTACATTAGGGCATTTTCCTTCCCTTGGCATTGCCTGATTTGACGCCGAGCCTCCCAGTATCGAATGACGACTTCATCAGTCGGGTATTCAATGAGTCCACTGCATTGGAGTAGGTGATCGCCTTCCATCCTAGCATGGCCGCAGAGCGGGCAGCTCTCTTCAACAGCCAGACCAAGCTAGCGGATATATACTCCCAAAAATTCATGTCCGGTGATTAGGCGGAAGCAGGCAACAGCCTCGGCTATAGGTGGCTCGGGAGAGGACCCACAGAGGCCAGGGTTTCCTTCGGCTTTCCAAAGCTCTTCGTTTTTTGGGTTAATGCAGTACATTTGTCACTGTATGCGGATATAAAACTCTTTGCTCTTCTGAGGGTCAAGGGGTCTTCCAACTGAGAGACGACTCAGCTTCCTTCACATGTAAGTCAACTGGCATTGCCTGATTTGTCAGTCTCTTAATCACTCGAAAAACACGTTATCTTCTCCACTAGTTGACTCAACTGAAAGCATGTCATGGAAGCTGAACTCTTCACCCGCGGCTAATCGTGCCTAGAAAATGGAGAAAGATTTTAATTGCTTCTTTGGACCCAATCATTGTACCGATGATTTCGGCACTCCCTTTTCAGCCAACTGTATGTCTGCGTGTAAAAGAAATTATCTCCCCTCTTCATTCCAGAGGAGTGGTGACAGAAAACAAATTGACTGGCACAGAGTTGCCTCGCGCGAAACCAGCCTTAACGTCACTGTAGTGCATGAAGACGTCACATCATTTCTTCTCCCGCCGACTGTGAGCTGAGGACAGAAGAAAAGTTTTAAAATGCACAGAACGATAATCCATTCAGAACAAGAGAAGCGGGATGCTCTGAGCTGGTGCTGTGTTGATCCACGACTGAGCTAGAAAAAAAATCTGCAAAAGTTTCGCTGGGAGTTACTTGACCATCCATCCTTTTGTCCTTGTTCGTAGTGACTTGCACTTGAATAAACTTTCGTCCTGTCATTCCTCTTCTACAGACAAAGAAACTGTGACACTCTGGCTGCATTTCAAGGATACAGACTTATATGACATTGGACTACAAAACCTTATTCCAAGGTATGACGAGTGTTACAGCTCCGGTGGTTATTATGCTGCGAATTTTATTTTTATATCCTTTTACTTAATCAACCAATACAACTAAGGGTAGGAAATGCACTAAATAAATAATTGAAAGAGCAATCGCATAGGCGCTTATGGCTACTAACATACAATTAAAATTTATTTAACTGACTCCAGGAGCCCTTTTGACTCAATTCTCTGTAAATATCTTGCTTAACTATACGGCCTCCGGTCGTAAACCGTGTTCACAATTTAATCACTTTCAATCGCCAACTATCAATTATCGACCATCATCGCGTACACAAATGCCAATGATTAAACAGAACTCATTTTACTAAATCTCGTCTTCTCCGACAAACATTTTCAACAGAACTTACTGAAAAAGAATAATTTTACCCAAGAGGATTAGTTGAAGATTCGCGGATAGGCTCGTTACAGAAGTAGTTAAAATAATGGAACTTCCTTTTTTGCCCAGAAGGACCGAGAACACCAAATAAGGGATTGGAACTGTGTATACCAGGTGATTTTGTTTAGCTTCTTTGTACAGGTCATAGGAAATTTACTTTCAGGACGACTCCCATATGATAACGATTGCTAACAATATACGGTGAAATAATACATTTATTTACAGCAATTATATATACCGTATATAGAAGATAATTATTCAAGTATAAGTATCATCTATTGAACAGATTTTGAATATCAATACTTTTCCTCTACTTAAAAAATAACTATAAACAATTACACAACTGTTAAACTTTTGGATGACATTGTCCAAAATAGAAAATTTATGACATTTATTTTTATAATTAGAAAATTGATAAGAGCTAAATTAACATGATAATTATTGTTAATTTGGGGAAAAGGAGATAAATTAAAGAAACTTCTTTTACATTGATCAGAGAAGTCATCCACGAGTACAATCTCCTTGAGCAGGTGGTCTGGGGATCGTTCCAGGACACTGTGCACTGTCCGCATGAGGACACTCCATGCCTCGTTATGGAAGCAGATGATTACACTGGTCTGGGGTAGATTGGACGGATATTTGATATCTTTACATCTAAAAGAGAAACAAATGATGCTCGTATTCTTTAACAGAAATTTCAATCAATACAAAAATATTATTTCTGAGGTTATAACAATGTAAAACAAAATAACCACAAAGAAATATGGTACTTACGTATTATACCTTCAACCAATCACGACGTCGTCAAATGCCGCGATATGCAACCAACAATGGAAAATTTTTCCGTGTGTGTGTATATATGCTCAAACAGAATAGTTATAATAATAGTAAAGATGATAGCATTTGGCGACGTCGTTCAATTGCGGGAAATAGGATGATAGCATAATATTCAAATACCAGAAATATGAATAGAGAAAAATGAACTTTCCTTTCATAAAAACTTAGCTGTCTCAATAGGTCAATTTTGGGAGCAAAATACTTCATTATTGATTGTAGAACCGAAATAATATTAATTTACATGACATGGTTGCATTTTTTCCCCTTACTATTACTAATCGGAAATCGGATTACTACATATATTTGAAGAATAACTACTTTAAAATATGCAAGCATTTGATGAATTTCAGGTGTATGTCTTACAAATAGACAGATAAGTATGTACTGTTTAGAAAATGGAACTTCCTGTTTAGAAAATGGAATAAAACACATTACACACTTCATTCAACTTTATTATTTTCCACCTACCACAGAATATTGGAATTTTGAATTTACACAGTTTTAAACATAATGTCAGTTAGATGTCGCCCTCCATTATCGATACACTAATGCAGTCGATTTCGAAAACTTTGAGTCGCCTTTCAAGCATACCAATCGGAATAGTGTCAATTTCGGTTTTGATGACGTTTAGTAGATCTTCCAGGGTCTTGAAGCGATCTTTGTAAACCAAGGACTTGAGATAAGCCCCCAGGAAGCAATCAGGAGGGGATAAATCACGAGAGCGCGCAGCTCAATTTACGTCCCCTGACAGGGAGATCAATCATTCGGGGAAGAATGCTCTCAAAAAACCCTGGAAGTAAAGGCTGTGGCTCCTTGTTGTAATCGCAAATTATCAAGATCCCTTTCATGGAGAGCGGCTAAGAGGAATTGTTGGATCATTGTCACATATCGGTTTGAATTGAAACACGAACTCATTCTACATTTTCAAGCGTTCTAACGGTCTCTTCGGAGGATCTTTACTTTCTTTGTAGACTTTCCCCGTTCCTCGGAAGGCATCCACATCCACATTAAAACATATTTCCGAACAGGAACACGACCTCGTGGAGGAATATCGAAGTGATGATGAAAGGCACGTTGCACTGCAATTGCCTACCAAGCGTTAGAGAGATACGCCTCCACGGCAAAAGCGTGCTGCTGCCTCGACCACAACATGTTTGAGACTGAAACGGACGGGAGTACAAATATCCCACTCCACTCCTTTCCTCGAAAACCTCCCCACGCCCCTCCCCTCCCTACGAACATCACTGCAACATGTTCAAAACAGGAAGTTCCCGCGCCCCACTCTGTACATAATAAATAATAATTATAAAGGATACAACCAGCAATTATACAGCCACCAATCCATATAGTATAATAAATAGGCAGTAACTCAACTGATAGTACAGTAAGCATTTATTAACATCACACTCTAAGGCAATGTGAGAGCTATTAGTGACGGATCTTGTAAATATGAGCCATGGTCAAAAGACGAGGACGACTCTTGAGCTGACACCCTACTCGTCAAGCTTCCACACCATGCCAACGGAGGGATTTTGAGCCTCGGCAGATTTAACGTACATCAGAAACTCTACAAAGCGGATCTTCAATAGATCCATGACTGGAACCCACGACTCGGCAACGCCGGGCAGGAGTTCGCGACCATGACCACTCCGCTACCGCGGCCAAAATAATTTTTTCCAAGATCCATATCATAATAAAGGGATATGAAACATTTAATTAAATAAATTTGTGTCTTTTTTGCTTGCTTTAAATAATCCCCATAGAAGTTTTATTAGTGACAAAAACAACGTATTTTACTTCACAAAGCAGCGGTCAAGTTAAAAGTCATACTTTCAAAGTTTCAATGTAATTCAAAATACTTTAAGGTATACGACTACGTTCGGAATCGTGATTTTTAAAAAGCGCATAAATGAATAATTTTCCTGATATTTAGTGTCACTTAGATTAGAATACATGTATAAAATTGTTTTAAGGGCATTTTGATAAAAAAAAATTATTTAAATACAATATTTCGGCAAAAAATTAACTTAGAATAACCTTTTTTCAAAATGTTCTCCTTTTGTGAAAAATGCTTCTATTATAATAATATTTTGCCTGTATATAGCTCAGACCTCTGTACAGAGGCTCAACTATGATTGCAAAATCACGGTTCCGAACGTAGTCGGATACCTTAAACGCGAAGAACATTTCTCGTTGTTGCGAACAAACTCAGTTAATTGAAGTTACAAAAAGGAAGTTCAGCGGCACTTTTACGAAACGAACAATGCTTCATCACAATTCATTCCAAGTAATACTCTTTGACCTTTATTTCTTCGTGTTTTTTTACGAAAATAGTTTTCCTCAAACTTTTTTTAAAACATCTGTTTCCCTCTTACCCATTTATTTCAAAATCAGCTGTAGGTACAAGGAATGAAAAGAACTTTATGAACTCATGTGACACTAAAATAGAATGTAATTAACGTCTCTTTTTCAACCGAATTTCTAACAACTTTGGTGATAATTATAACAAAAAGTAATGTACTTGACTATTCCATCATCGCCACAGCTGATTGACATGTATAACACTTCTACACGAAAAAAAAGGCATAAACTCAAGATAAATATTGTTACGAATGTTGAGTAATTAATGCTTAAAATAACGTAAATAATTTGTATCTGGATATTTAATATATTAATATTACTTTCGGTTGTTTTTATTTTATGGTAAAAAATTGTAATATTTGCAAGCAACGCTGCCTCTTACATTATAATGGCAAAACATTGGCGATGTTGCCAAGTTGGCATCATTTTTGACGACCACTTTGGTGGCATGGCATGTGGCAGCGGTAGCCTAGTGGTCAAAGTATTGGGCTCGTGGCTAGCGTGTCATGAGTTCGAGCCCAGTACCAATGAAGACCCGCCGTGTAAGGGAGGGATGAACGTTAAATCTGTCGAGAGCTCAAACGTCCTCCCGTTGGTGTGGTAGCTACGAGAGGGGGTGGCAGCTCAGGTGTCGTCCTCTTCACTTGACCATGGTTCAAAATTACGAGGTCCGTCGCCAAAAGCCCTCGACTGAACAGTGCGACATAAATATTCGCTCACTCATTCTTGGCGGCTTGGCTATCATACGGATGCTTACAGAAATTACTGGAGAAATCTATTAACATTACGATCCATGGCGTAAGCAGATCTTTCGGGAAAGAGATCGAAAGCAGCCGTGCAAATTAAGTAGAAGTCGCTCGCTGAAACCGAGTCAGTATTGCTTTGACTGTTGAAGAGTCCAATGGTGATTAAATGCTTTGAAATAAACTTTACGTACTTATACTTTCAGATGCTGATACTAGTGTCTGAGCATTGTAGAAGGTATGAAGAACTTCTGGGACTTACTTTACGAATTTTACTGCTATATCCTGTACTTTACGGATTGTTTTTTTACAATAAATTCTCATCGCTCTTAAAGGACTGTTTTGCTGTTTGAGACTGATGGCATAAAATTCTCGAGCAACAATCTACGTAACAATATGCAAACAAGCTTTAACACGTCAAAATGCCAAATGAAATAATAGATAATCTTTCAAGAAACTTTGAAACGTGTTGTTACTAATATCACCCGATCGATGGTGTCAGATTGAAACCCTCGAAATTCATTGAGGCAAGGTGGCTGGATTGTGTCTGTCGTTTTAGTGGTAGCTTTGGGAACACCACGCAGGTAGCTATACGTTTTGGCTCCGTTCAATCCCAACTTCGAGGGGGAACACCCCGAGGGGTCCGGAGTTTCCCATTTTTCTTTCCCTACCACCAACCTCTCTCGAGAAGACTTTCGGCTCGCTGAGTATTTAAAATGCTCCCTGCCGCGCAAGCACTATGGCCATGCAGTATATAGCAGACTGAGAAGCACCACTTTTCGTCGCATCCCTATCAAAGGCAGTCAGACATGGGATTGAGTGCTGCTTGCAACCCATATGCCCAAAGATCCACCGAAAAGCATAAGCACCATACATTTACAAATATCCATGCCCCCTCTTGGATTAAAACCCGGGCCCTTCGGCAAAGCCGTCAGCGTCACTAAACACTATCCCGTCTGAGTGGCAAAATTCGAAACATAAAACGTTTAATCTTTATATGGTTTCAGATTCTACAACCAGCACCCATTAACACAATCTTTATTCAGAAAATATACTATCATGATTTCAATCGTCAAATGTTATTCTCGGGCATATTCTCCGAGACATTAGGAATTTCAAACTATATGCCAATTGTCTATGGAAGTTTCAAAAGTATCTAGAATATTCTAAGAAATCCCTGAGGGTCGATGGCACTTTTTTGTGTTAGAATTTTATTTAATTTTTAAAGATTGAACTATTAGGTAATATCTGTTTTTT